>JASCZW010000050.1:0-188813 GCA_034211315.2 Aedes japonicus | reverse complement strand
ATCCTCAGTTCGTCAATCAAGAAAGACCGGCGAGGGAGAGAAACCAAACAGGGCTATCATTTTCCCATAAACGTGCCCACACAACTACGGAAGAGCCCAACCGGTCGGTGAAAGGCCATTCGCTCTCCACTGATGTGTTTGATTAAAAGTTTTCCTCCAGACTTTGCAGCCTTGCCTGCACTTCAGACGTGTCCCACAACAAGACGCTCGTCAGAACGCAAACTTTTCCCATTTTCCTCCCGGGCACGGCAAGCTTGCTGCTTTCATTGCCTCGTTGTTGCCTTGACATTCTAGAGCAGGATGTGTGAAAGTACCTTCATGTAGTCGTGCTGTTATCTCGCCGCAGGAAACCCTCAACCGCAGAAACATTCTTCTCCCTAGCCGCAAGCTTGGACCAATTTGTGGGTCAGCCCCGCCTCTCTCCCTCTCCTTTGGAACTTATTTCTTCATTTGACTAGCGCTTTGTGTTTTGGGAAATCCATTAATTATGCTCCTCGGGGACAGCTGTCCTATCTCATGGCCGAGCACACCGGATTGGTTTTCGGCTAAAGCGTCGTGATTGGGTCGGCATCTGCAATCGACATTACCGATGGCGGGTCTTTAAGTCTTCGAATGAGGATGATCTTGTTTGGATTGCGATGGAGCCTAATTGAATTTTTCGTACCATAACCTGGCAATTCGGGGGATATCATTCTGCTGCTCCCTAGAACGTCTTTTCGTCTTGTTTGTAAAGGTCACTCCTTCTTTCGCTATTGGCATAAATAAAATATGCGAGGAGATGGCATGTTCATCGTACTTCTTGGCACTCGAAATTGGCACTGGCTTCATACCTGGAAGGCTTGGTTTTGGCGCTTATTGTATTTGTTTTCACTTTCATCCGCTGTGTTGAAGAATGAGTTGGGCAATTATGGGTCAACTGGTTTTTTTTACTAGTTCGTTTATTTTAGATGATCAATTGCGTTAGCTTGACGGAGCCGATAATTCATAGTTTTTTTTAAATCACTAGCTGAACCCGGTGCGTGCGCTGCTACGCTTGCAACTAAATGAAGGAAAATCTAATGTAACTGGCACTTGTAATGTTTTTTTTTCGGAATGAGTTTTTTTTTCTTGAATAAGCAGGGGTTCAAACTACTATCAAACCATGCTTCTTACCCGAGAAATACACGTTTTGTTGTACAGTATCCTGGATAATTCTCATTTTTGGTAGAAATTTGTGTTTCTTTTGTATGGGAGCCCTCCCTTCCAGAGGGGGTGGTTTCTCAAACCACCATACAATGATTGCCTTCAAAACCCCCTACATGCCAAAATTGGTTCCATTTGCTTGATTAGTCCTCGAACCATCACACGGGGCTCTTCGATTATAATAAAAATTTGAGTTTCATTTGTTTGAACCCTTTCAAAAAGGGGAGGGGTCTTGAACCACCATAGAAACATTCTTGCCTTCAAAACCCCCACATGCCAAATTTGATTCGGATTTGTTTGATTAGTTCTCGAGTTATGAAGAAATTTGTGTCTCATATATATCAGAGCCCCCTTTCCTGAGAGAGTAGGTTTGAAAGTAGTCTCAAACAATCATAAGAACCTTCACCAGCCCCAAAAACCCCTTCATATAAATTTTCACGTTGGTCGGTTCAGAAATTTCCGAGTCTATAAGGGTCTGACAGGCAGACAGACAGACAGAAATTCATTTTTATGTATATAGAAATCTACCCTCCAAAAACCTCCACATGCCAAATTTGGTTCCATTTGCTTGATTTGTTCTCGAGTTATGCTGAAATTCGTGTTTTATTTGTATAAGAGACCCTTCTTTCAGTGAGCGGGGAAGTTTCAAACCACAATAGAAACATTTCTTGCCTTCAAAAACCCCCACCTGCCAAATTTGGTTCCATTAATTTAATAAGTTCTCGAGTTATTCAGAAATTTGTGTTTCATCTGTATATGAGCCCTCCTTTCAGAGAAGGAAGGGGCTCGAGTCAACTTAGAAATATTTCTTGCCTTCGAAAACCTCCACATGCCAAATTTTGGTTCCATTAACCTGGTAAGTTCTCGAGTTATTCAGAAATTTGTGTTTCATTTGTATGGAAACCCTCTTCCTGCCCCCTTAGTGCGGGAGTCTCAAACTTCCATAGAAACATTTATCTCCTCCAAAAACCTCCACATGCCAAATTGGGTTCCATATGCTTGATTAGTTCTCGAGTTATGCACAAATTTGTGTTTCATTTGTATGAGAGCCCCCCTCTTACAGAAGGCGGAGGGGTCTCGATTAACCTTAGAAACATTTCTTGCCTTCAAAAACCTCTACCTGCCAAATTTGGCTCCATTTACTTGATTATCTCACGAGTTATGTAGAAGCTTTTGCTTCATTTGTATAGGGAGCACCGCCCCCAATCTAACAGAGAGAGAGATGAGGGTCTCGAACTATCGTAGAAACATTTATTGCTTTTAAAATCCCCGCATGCCAAATTTGGTTCAATTTGCTTTATTAGATCTAGAGTTATGAAGAAATTACAGTTTCATTTGTATGACAGCACCCCTTCTAGGAGAGGGGAGGGGTCTCAAACCACAATGAAAACATTTTTCTCCTCCAGAAAACCCACATGCCAAATTTGGTTCCATTTGCTTGATTAGTTCTTGAGATATGCAGAAACTTCTGTTTCATTTGTACGAAAGCCTCCCTTTCTAGAGAGGGGAGGGGTCTCTGGCTACCATAGAAACATTGTTTGCCTCCAAAAACTTCCGCATGCTAAATTTAGGTTCCTTTGCTTGATCAGTTCTCGAGTTATACTGAAATTTGTGCTTCACTTGTATGGGAGCCCTCCTTTCCAAAGAAGGGAGGGGTTTCAAACCATCATAAGAATCTTCCGGTGTCCAAGACGAATCCAAAAAAGCAAAAATCTTAGGATTCTGTAGTCTAATCCGATAGTTGTAGTCAGCATTAGAACTTAGGACATAAGCCTATGCATCACACGGATGAAGTCACGACTTACGTGCAGGTCCTTAAACCTCGCCCTCGATGAAACAACTGGAATGATTAAATGTAACAGCCGTCCTAGGTTTCCGCTTTTCCAATCGGTTTGCCATACAGGGACCCATACAAAGCTGATCAAATATGATCTTGAGACCAGCACACTCATCTGTTCCTTTAGTTTTGAAAGGAAATGCGATGAATGTTTAGAAGGTTTCGTCGACCGAAGAGCCGAAATTGAGGCAGTCCGAGAAGATGAAGTAATGGTTTGTGGCATGTTGGAAATCGTCCCCAATGCGAAGTTGATTGCTGCCAGCTCTGCAACATAAACAGAACAAGGCTCCTACAGTTTGTGGAAGGCGCTAGAGTTTTCATTGAAGACACCGAAGCCAGTGGATCCATCGAGGTGCGACCCATCAGTGAGAAACCTTTTTTCGGAATTGATGTGTTGGTAGTTTTCAGTAAAAATACACGAAATGATAATAGAACGAAGTTGTTCCGGAATTCTATGAGATTGTATCATGGAAAGATCAAAATGAATTGAGGAACTGCTTTAAATGAAAGGAGCATAGTCTGGAGTATAGCACAGAATACACATATCCGACGATATGTAGTGGTGGTAAATTCTCGTAAATCGAGATTGTGTTTTCAGCCCTAGCATTTATTAAATTTTTTCTAATACTAATGCGTTTTTCGCTCAGCCTTTGATTAATATTCTGAGCGAGAGCTCCCAGAACCGATTCTGGAGGAGTTTCACTGCTGCCAGAACTTCAAAACGCATGTTATGTATTTAGTGCATACAGCGAAGAGCAATACGCAGACAACGATATTGAATTCGTTAAAGTTTTATGAGGTGACTGTTTCTTGCCGAGAGAAAGCAGAAAGAGTCGTACTCTACACAGTGTCCAATATATTCTCATACAAAATAAAACTATATTTATTTCAAATTGATAATCCAGATTTTATTGATAACTTTACCCATTATATTGCAATATAGTACTGATTAACTACAGCATGTGTTTTGGAATAACACCGCCTTTAACCTTCTTGACCAGCTCCAGACGTTTTTCGAAACCGTCACAGGTAGCATGCACGACTTGCATTTCGTCCCAAATTCGTTTGGTTACGGCTTTGAAATGGTTCATATTAGACGCCCTGTGGTCATTTACCCTCGCCAGCATGTATGACCATACGAAATAATCCAAGGGATTCAGATCTGGTGAACTAGGAGGCCATTCATTCTTGTCCAAAAAGTCAATCAAATTTTCTCGGCACCAGATTTGCAATATGCGATGGCGCTCCGTCCTTCTGAAACACATAGTGGTCATCTTCAAACATCTCTTGTACATATGGCTTAACAACTTTCTCCAAAACTTACTTTTTATAATATACGGCAGTCAGTTTCGTCGGAAAATATAAATTCTTCCCCACCGTGCCACCAATGACGTCTATATAAGGTCTGGCGCAGTAGCCACAACAGTATTAGTGAAATGAGCAAAACTCGTTCATGACACTAATACCACTGCACTCCTTGCGCTCGCTACACAAAAGCTCGCAAAGTGCTACGTCATAGTATTTATTTTGATTTGTTCGCTCCGTGATTGTTTATTGTATGCGCTATAAAACTTAATTTTTCAACCGATTCCAGTCTACCGATGATGAAAAATTGGCTCTATATCGCTACTCGATTGTCAAGTCTCCGCGTTTGAAAGTTTGTGAGATAAAAATTCAATTACCTCAGTTAAATTCACTATAAATGATCCATGTTATCGAGAGGAAATGCTTGTGCTCAATAAATGATATTTGTATCATGATTATTTCCTCAATTCAGCATTCATAAGAAACGTTTCAATCGTTTTTTTTTATCTAAACCTATGCCGGCCAATAGAAAGTTCAGTAGTGTTACGTCATCACTCGTCGGCTCAGCAATGTTTACATTATTTTTGCTTCCAATACAAGCAACATGCGTTGCCCCAAACCTTATGAGTATTGCCGTGCCACGGCAAAGCAGACTTACTATTTCCAGTCGTTTCTGCTTGGAAGGTTCCGAAACTCCGTAAACCTTACGTTTCTTGAAAGCATGGAATCCGAGGTCATTTTGCAGTATATTATGCATTGACGATCTCGAAACATTCAAATCTGCGGCCATTTTACGTAAATAGCGCTGTGATTTTCGTCTAATCCGTTCCCTGACCACTTTAACAACTCGTGGAGTCCGCACCGGATCTCTTCCGGTCATCCAACGAGCAGGTGTCACGGTACCTTCGGATGGTTCGGCGCACAAAATCCCGCTTTACTCCAAGGTTTTTCAAATTTCTGAAAATAGCGCCCGGGCGCTCACCTCTCAAAAACTTTTTTATCACCACAGCACGAAACTCCTTCATCGCTGGTAAAAGATAAACGACGAATGAAAACAATCGAACATAACCTAAAAGCGTTTGTACAAAAATAGTGCAAAACTACACCAACACATACGTGAAAAGCATGTTGAGTAGTTGCACGACACCAATGCAAGGAAAAGATGTATGAGAATATATTGGACACGGTGTAGACCAGAGAGAAAAGATAATTGAACGAAGAAAGTTGATCCTTTCTTGCAGTTTTTGCTTTCTACACGCAATGTGGACATTCCAAGTGCACTTTAAATCAAACCAGACCCCAAGGTATTTGCAAGATAACGATTGGGTAATATTTCAGCCCAAAGATGCAATTGGGCTGGATACCACTTTCGAGTAAACACTACCAGTTCAGTTTTCTGCGATGAGAATTCCTAGCCCAAAAACATAGGTTATCTAGGGAAATTTCCAATGGTCCTGCAAATTGATGACATGTGAGCTTGTTAAAGAAACCACACTGTCATCAGCAAGTTGTTCCTTTCTCTCGCGGAACCCAAACTGTGTATTTGATAGGAAGTTTGATTCGACTCAGTGATCGAGTCTTCGAAAGATCACTTCTTCAATAATCTCTAATGCAAGAAAGTATAGCAATTTGTCGGTGTGAGTTATGATCAAACGCAGGTCTACCAGGCTTTCTAATAGCTATTACTTTGACATGTCTCAACTCAGGCGATACGATGTTTTTTTCGAAGTAAGGAATTAAATAAGTCCAACAAGCGACTTTTTGCGATACCTGGGAGAGTGTCTTGTATATTGAACATGTCTAAAAGGATTGCTTCTTTCTTTAGCATTTCAAGCTTGTTGCTTTCACAGTTCGGAGTCGAGAAATGTTCCGTAACGAAAAATTTGTTGACCAGACCTGGAATCGAATCCAGCGAGCTCCAGCATGTTGTTGCTTTGTAACTACGTCTATACCGACTGAGCTAAGGGAGGATCCAATGAAAAGACCCATAATGACCCTAAAATGAATGCCACAATGACCAAAAAGCTTTTAAACTTCGATCGAACTTGGATACCTTTTGAAAAGATTGAGAAGTAGCATATTTATTGTTATTATTCTTTTTAGGTAATGGCGGAGAGTCCTCACTGAATCCAGGAGTAGGTGCAGCTGTCTGATGATCTGATGGGGCGACCTCATGCAGGATTCTCTGAACTTTTCCAGGATTATATTTTTCTTCTGCCGAGGTTCTGTAGAACAGCCAGGCGAAGGATCTCGAGTATTTTGGTTCTTGGAGGACAATTCACAATCATAAGGATTTTATTCTGAACTACCTACAGTTTTCGATGGTGGACTTGGTGAACTCTCTCAGATTGGCAAACCGTACTCGACCACGGGAAGAATAATCTGTTTATGAACATCTTCTGGCAGAATGAGTCCAGGTGGCTAGAGTGCGGAAACAGAATCGTCTGGGGTTTAGCTGCATTGATCTTCCAGCTGTTTAAGTAATCGGACAGAACATCGGACAGGCCCTCCTGAAATTTTCCAGTCAGAACACGCATCACTCGACCCTTGTAGATGATGGAAGTGTCGTCCACAAACATCGACAAAATACCATCACCCGGCAGAGAGGAACATCTGTCGTGAAGATGTTGAATAGGATAGGGCCTAAGAGGCTACCCTAGAGAACATCAGCATCTACGTTAAACGTATCAGAATGGGAATTGTTCAGGAAGATCTGGAATGATCTAACCAACAGACAGTTTTTGATGATCTTAACAAGATAGATCGGAAAGTTGTATCGATGCAGCTTGAACACTAGACCATCGTTCCAGACATTGTCGAACGCCTTTTCAACGTCTAACAATGCCATGGCAGATGTCTTTCCAACGGATCTGTTCCGTTGAAGGATGTTAGTTACTCGCTTCAGTTGGTGGATGATAGAGTGACTTTTCCTGAACCTAAATTGATCCTGAAGGAGGATGGTTATTCTGGTTTGCGAACTCCAGTAAACGGCTGAGACTAAAATCTGAAGCAAATCTGAAGGTGTCCTCGTTATGTGTCGTGCACTGGTGCTTATGAGACGTTCCTTACTTAAGTTTGAAGTCTGTGATAGGAAAGTACTGTGCATTTAGTAAATTTACTTTGAAAAATCGGCATTATACTTGCGTTAATTTCAATAGTTGTATGTTAAAAATCAATAGTTATAAATATTGAAATCGAAGCGTAAGAAATGTCCCGATCGATTTGGGCAAACACTTTAGAAATCAATCGTGAAATTACTTAGATATTATCGTTCAAAACCTGACCGCTTTTCGTGACGCTCCAAATTTTCGTTCTTACATTGTGTACCCTTGTATCGAAAACAAAGACGTAGTCCTATGTCAAAAACTTTTAGGTGATTACAACCTTAACGAAGATTGCAAAAAATAGTTTCCAGCTAGGATTTGAACATATTTAATAGTTGCCTGGGTCTCGTATTTAATAGATAAATATTTGTGTTTTTGATTTGTTACTTATCATCAGCAGAATGGCACTCGACAATAAAAAACATAGTCTGTAAGGCGCAGATGAAATATCTCAAAAGATAAGCTTTTACTATGGTATTTCAAGGAACTCGCTCGTGTTTACTAGTGGTAGTTAGAAAAAATGTTTCAGTTTTTATTTTAAAAAGTGAACAAATGAAGTGTTAGTTTAAACTTTTCTAGTTTTCCAAGAAGAATGGGACCGATTACAGCTTTTCAGATAACATTTTTTGAAATTTTGTTTATTTTTCCGTCGACCTATTTCCTCACATGGTGACAATCACCGATGTTAGGAGACGACTCCACCACCTGGACTCTAACTATCGACTCATGACTATGAGGAGGGACCAACGGCTTTACTTTCCTTCCGAAGGAAGACGTGACCAGAATTTTTCGCCTCAGAAAATCCACCGACGTCGACTGGGATTGATCTCAAACTATTTCAGATAACATTGATGGTTAAAACTTGCATAGTGAATTTAAGTGAATACGCAAACACCTGAATTACCAAAAACAAATTGCACAAAAGGCAGCAACATTTTCATTACTTCTTTCAGCTCCAATGATCATTTTGTCGATTTGGTGGTTTTCAATATGCTGTTAATGACAATATATTCTTGCGATGTAGTACAAAGAAATTCACAAATTTATTCAAGGCCTGAAATGTCATTGGGCCACTCATAAAGTGTGATGGTGACCGATTGGCATTTCCGCGGTGATTGAATTAAATTGAAAAAAGCGGAACCTAATTGCTCTTACCTAGATGCCCCCGGATATCACTTATTTCATCGAGGAGTTTAGAGGTGGCAGATATTTTCAATCACATTGAATTGTCAAAGTTTGCGAAGAAATATCAGGTGTGGCAGGTCATCTGTACCTGTGACTTGAAGAAGCAACGTTTACATTGCGACCGGAACCGTCAACCAGGAAATTTATCTGACCGAGTGCCTACAAAAACGTCTACTGCCTTGCCTGAAGCGACACGATTGTTCCGTTCTATTTTTGCCGGATTTGCCATCTTTTTAATATATGATGATGGTCCCGCCACTTACCCCAACAAAGGTTTGAGCTAGACGATTTATCTATTAGATAATTTATTTAAAACAATTCAACCAGTTATGCAAAACCAAAAACGAACTGATTGTCTCTACAGATATAAACTTCTTCCAAAACTGTTCATTTGCTTTACAGCGATATAATTGTGAAAAGCTATTGATGTCAACCACAAATGTTCGCAAATAAACCCAGCGATCAGAAAATTCTATTACAATTCAAATCACAGAATCCTGTATAAGGACATTATCAAAATACAATCCAATATCCGATCTTGCCCGCTACCGAGTGAGGTTTCAACACTAATGGAACCGCCACCTTAGTTTTGGGCTGTCCAAGGATATCCCCAATAAGGGAAATCGAGAATATTTCCAAACCGAAAAATCCTGGACCGGCCCTAGTCAAACTTTTACTTTCAACCACAACAGAACTGACAAAGAATTCCCGACAATCAGCCAGACAACCCACTACTATTTCATGGCATCTTCTCAAGCATCAAAGGCCAATATTTTTTTGTAAATTCAAAAGAAGTCCTTTATACCTGTATACCGCGCGCGAGGCTCAAACTTTTGAAGACTACACAAAACATGAAGACTACTTTAAATTACAATAACAAAATAAAGCTTTAAATCCATCATCATCATCAAGGCGAAAAATATAGTTTGTTTGTGCCCCATGACAAATATAAAACATTCAACAATAAAACCATACAAAAATATCCGTTGTAATAACATCGTCAAGATACAAAATTAGTCAAGAATAAAAAGTTATCAGAGTAGCTGTTCAAAAGGCAGCTTTGATGTGTGAAATACTGCCATTACGTGAAATCTGCCATTACGGAAAAAAGTCCATGAAGTGGTATGCTGCCAACAACGTTCAATTGGTACCCCAACGTCAATTGGTACGAACAATATTGGGCCATCGTCAAGCGGAACCTTAAGAAGACTCAAAAAGCTGTTGGGAGCGAGAAACAGTTCAAGGTAAACTGGCTTTCTGCGGCGAATAAAGTGAACAAGGAGACTGTACAAAATCTTATGGCAATTCGCATTCGTTAAAAAGGAAGCTTTGCTGAATATTTCTCCCGTATTCTGTATTAACTGAACTTAAAAAAAAGAGTTTGACTTATTAATAAAAACTTTGATCGACTTTCACACATTACTGTTTGACCAAATTTTGATCGGAACACCCTTTGAATCCTAAAAGTTCGAATAGGCAGCTAGCAACGAGCAGTACCCATCACCACCTGCTATCTGCTACTGCACGTTTGTATAACAAAAACTGAATTGAAGGAATTGGATAAAATACAATTTTCACTTGGTTACACTTTTGTCACATGAAAAATAAAACGTTGAAAAAATGACAGCAGATGGCTTTTCGTCTCGCTTTGAACACCAGCAACTCGCCCATTAAATTTAATCGAACAAGTAATGCAAAATAAATAGTCCTTTCATCGAACCCATTCTGTTCGGAAAATCGTAAGTATATTTCATTAAACTTCACCCCAACTATTCTCTTGAGCCGCCTTTGTTTGTCGAATGAAAATCGAACTCTACTTTTCCCGGATTGTATGTCCCAAAGTAGTGTCGTAAAGTCGCATTTTATTCAAATTGAGCACATCGGAAACTGTCGTTCGCATTTTTCACATGTTCACCTAAATCGAAACAGGACTGAACATCTTCCATTTGTCGAGTGCCGGTGGGCTCCGTTTGTTTGCGAACTGATAAGATTACAATAAAAAGCGTCTAGACGAAAACATCGTTGTTGAAAAGTGCTGAGATTGCTGCTGCCACTTTGTGTCCCTTGTGTCGTTCGATACAAGAGGGAACGACTAAGAGTCTCTCGACGACGAAGGAGTTGTTTACGAGTCTTTGTTGTCGGCAGGGACGCCCATTTCCTTCTTCGGTTTCGGATCTTTTCGATTCATTCCCTCTGATCTTTTCGGTCCACAAATACCCGAACGAATTACAAGGCCATTAACCTTTTCCCGAGAAAATTTGAGAACATTTCGACCTTCCAGTAATCCCGTCGGTTTCTAATTCTCATCATCTTGATTAAATATCCTTCGTCTTGAAGCAGTTCCCACCGGAGGGTGTTCCGAAGAGCATTTCTAATTAAGCTCCTCTAGCTGGCTGCAACAGGATCCTACGAAAAGAAACGCCATGGAACACCCCAAAAGTGAACTGGTTTGTCCGCTTGCTTGGCTTGGCATTACCACCGTCTACGGTCGACGGAGTGATTACAGAACCTTTCGGGGCTTTTTCTCTTCGCCATGGAAAACGAAGGAAAGGAATATGAAAAACTCGCCGGAACGGTGCACCCAGGATTGAGCGCTATAAATCTTGCCACCTCTTGCCTGCATGCCCACCCGGCTGAAACCAAGGACCAGAGGTAGCAAAAGTTGCTGACCTTTAAGCTTTTACCAAGAAAAATACGGTCTGCCGGTTCCTGTCGTCGTCGTCGTCGTCATTTCGCAACCGAAGGGCGGCCGACAGGAGAGAAAAATGGGACTGCGGAAAATATTTTCCGCACCTCGGAACAAATCATACGCCGTGTTCTACACAGACGTCAATTGCATTCCGGGTTGCCGGGAAATCCTTGGCTCGTCTCGTCGACGGTACGTTATTGCCCGGGTGAAGTTCCGCCGGAATATGTTTTGATAGGGCTGAAGTGCTGCACAAGGCAACCATTGCAAGTTCCAACCCAACGAGGAGTGTGCAGTGGATAGCGAAGGATCTTTCCTTTTTTTTCAATACTACTAAAACAATGGCCATGGTTGGGTTGGAACAAGGATGAAAGTTTATGCTTCAGATTTAATGGATAGATTTTTTTTTTCTTTCTCTCTTTTGGCTTCTCATCGATGGCGTGGATCCTTGGACTAGATTTCTTTGTTTCAATACAATGTGTTGCAAGGATACGAGCGACCAAGGATTTGCCTTTTCTGGTTGCAGTGATTTTCTTTGTTTTCGGAAGTGCAGTTCTACGAGGAAATATGTGAAATCTTCCCCGAAGCTGATTCAATCGTAATTCAAACATTGTTTAACCCAGTTTCAATCGAATTGGAAGTTGTGTTTTTTTTTCGATAGATAGACGGACATTGTCTCAAACATCGCATCAGAATCACGAAACAATTTCTTCGCGTTTTTGATTAAGTTTACGCCAAAAAGGAAAACTGAAACGATCGTCCCACGAACCGTCACCGGAAACAAAAACAAACAGAAAAAAAAGAACCACCTCGCGCCCCATTCTACTGTCGCTCAGCACGGGAAAGTAAACACGAAAAAAAGAACTGTCATTTATCATTTCCGTGCATTTTTCTCGCCGGGTATTGTGTCAGGATTGCTTTGCGTGTTTTTCTTTTCATTTTCCTCTCGACTGGAGCATTTCCGGCTTTTGTTATTTGGGGTGCAGAACCGCCGCACAGTGGGACCAATCTTAAAAAAAGACGGTCAAAAGTGTTTTCAGACTGTTCCTGATATTTTAGCGCTTTGGTGTCTATGAAAAGGTTGCTAGAAATATTATTTTAGATGTTGTGAAATATTGATTAAAAGTTTTACTTAAGTGAAACTTTACTTAAAAAACTAAGTTTGTGTGGGTACAAGATAGAAGGATAGTGTCTTCAGCCAAAATTTAGAACTATATATTTAACGAAACTTTGCTGAAGATAGTAAGTACCTATATCGAAAGCATTCTGATATATAATTGTTTTTGTATATAGACTAACTTAAAACTTGTTTTTTTACTTTTTTGTGTTCAAACCTTATCAGATCGATTGAAAATGTTCAACAAAGTTGTCAATATTATTAAAACGCACTATTTTGCTGCTCAAATGTCTAAATAGCTTTATTTGAGTTTTAAAGTGGTTTTAAGTTAAAAAAAAACCCGCATTAATCCACCGATGGTGAGACTGAACCCTTCTTACACTTCACCAGAATTACGAACTCAAATGTGGCCAATATTGTACTGGATACATATTTTCGTCAGAAATTCCAGGAAGATCCCGGAATATTCGATATGTCATACATACAATTTATAAAATGAACTATTTGTCAATCCTAAACGTACAGTTCATCGATGTGATTAAAATATCGCCATAAATAGTCTTTAAAAACCTGTTTATGTTAATTATATAAAAGAGGAAATTACATAAATATTAGAAATTTCATATAATCAGTCCATAGTACGAATTATAAGACAATCCTAAGCTTCAATTTTGATTATCGATATGGATTTAAGATGCTCAATAAGTACATGTTCGTTAAAAAGAGTAAATGGAGACTTGTGTAATTTTCGAATATACTCTGTTGCAGTTCAAAACCAGACCACTCGAGCCAATCGATGCTGCTCTAATTTAAAGGAGCGATACGGTCAAAATTTGGTCAATATCAACTTGACGTATTTCTTTCAATTTTGCATTTAAAAACCTGAACACCCCCTCATTTTGAAGGTGTGTGTGTAGAATGTTGTTCTATTTTGATTTTGGAATTCACTCTTCAGTTGTCAAAATGCCGTCAAGCAAGAAGAGCAGCGTATCAAAATTTTGCTCGCGCATCGCGAAAATCCGAGCTACTCGCACGCAAAGTTGGCAAAATCGCTAAAAGTTGCCAAATCAACCGTTACAAATCTAATTAAAGTGTTTGAGGAACGTTTGTCGACAGCCAGGAAGTCTGGATCGGGGAAATCGAAAACCGGAAGCCGCTGAGACGACAAAGAGAGTTGCCGGTAGTTTCAAGCGAAACCCTAACCTATTTCTCCGAGATGCCGTAAATAAGCTGGGTGTATCGTCTACAACCGTGCATCGATGCCAAAAACGAGCCGGACTATCGACTTACAAGAAGGTAGTGACCCAAATCGCGATGATAAACAAAATACGACGGCCAAAGCGCGATCCCGGAGGCTGTACACGACGATGCTGACGAAGTTTGACTGCGTGGTAATGGACGACGAAACCTACGTCAAAGCCGACTAAAAGCAGCTTCCGGGACAGGAGTTTTATACGGCAAAAGGAAGCGGGAAAGGTAGCAGATATTTTCAAGCACACGAAACTGTCAAAGTTCGCAAAGAAATATCTGGTTTGGCAAGCCATCTGTACCTGTGGCTTGAAAAGCAGCATTTTCATAGCTTCCGGGACTGTCAACCAAGAAATTTACGTGAAAGAGTGTTTGAATAAACGTCTCGCTGCCTTTCCTGAAGAAACACGGTTGTTCCGTACTGTTTTGGCCGGATTTGGCATCTTGCCATTACGGTAAAAGGCCATGGAGTGGTACGCCGCCAACAACGTGCAGGTGGTTCCCAAGGACAAGAACCCTCCCAACACGCCAGAGCTCGCCCAATTGAGAAATACTGGGCTATTGTCAAGCGGAACCTAAAGAAGACCAAAAAACTGCTAAGGACGAGCAGCAGTTCAAGGCAAACTGGCTTTCTGCGGCGAAGAAGGTGGACAAGGTGGCTGTACAAAATCTGATGGCAGGGGTCATGCGAGGCTCCGGCAATTCGGATTTGGAAAAGCGGAAGCCTAACTGAATATTTTTCCTGAATTTTATACTAATTGAACTTGAAAAAGAAATTTAATTTGATTTTTTAAATAAACGATTTCACCGATTTACACGCGTTTTCCCTTGACCAAATTTTGAGCGTATCACCCTTTATACAGTCGCATAGTGTGGCTAGTCTGCTGTATGTGCTATACAACGCAACAGATGCGACACAATAGAATGCAAGCGGCATCGATTGGTGTGATTGGTCTTGTTTGGTTTTGCACTGCAACGAGTATATTGTCATCTCACAATTATGTGCTCTCAGGTATTGTTTTGGTCATATCTCCATGAAGGATTATGCAATCATAATGAAATTTTGACCAGTTATTTAGAGATTTCATAGCTTTGATTTGGCACATCAACAAAACTAAAATTGGTACACAATAGCTCAGTATGTAATCGGAGACTAAACTGTTTGATTACTATTATAATAGGCCTTCAAGTACTGTTTCGTTCATATCTTCGTAACGAAACGTCCGAATGAAAAAATCAATAGCGTTCTATGGAATGTTGTAGCTTCCATTTGCCGTCAACAGAATCGAAATCGGTTCACAGATGGCTGAGAAACCGATGTGACATTATTTGTAACGCACACACATATATATATATACACACACATACATACACACAGACATGTGCTTAGTTCGTCGAGCTGAGTCGAATGGTGTATGACACTCGGCCCTGTGGGCCTCGGATAAAAAGTCGAGTTTTCAAGCGATCTTAATACCCTTCTATTGATGTAAGAAGGGCAGGGCTGGTAGCAAGTCACTTTTTAGTGACTTGGTCACTTTTTTCGAGGCGGTCACTTTAAAGTCCCTTTTTTTAAGGCCTTTTAACTAAAGTCACTATTTTTAGTAATTAGTAACTTTTTTCAACTTTTTTTTGGGAAAAAATTGGGCAATAATGAATCATTCTACTTTCAGTGTGTAAAAAATGAAAGATATAGTTTATTACATTATTTTATTTTTCGAGCAGTTTAATCTCAATATGCAGCGCTAGCAAAAAAAAAAGCTTTCTTTTTAATATTAGACTTTGCAGTCGTTTGTGCTGTCTTGTTTTCCCCCACGGGAAACTTGTAAAAAGCGCGCAGTAACGTCAAACATGGCTTACTGCGCGCCGCGTTTTCAGGATTTTTGTGGGAGAGAACAAGACAGCACGAACGACTGCAAAGCTCAATTTAATGCTCGCCCGCGTCGTTTCAACGTTTTGTTCCCGAACACATTCACAAAGCTTTGCAACAGAAAAAGTGTATTCTAGCAGTGTTCGGATGCGTATCGCTCGCTCGTGGTTTCGCACAAAATAAGAAGTGAATTTCAAACTCGAAATCTGAAAATATTGTCTCTGCCGTCCGGTCACGTATATTTTTCGTAAAAGGTAATGATTTTCTATGTTATTTTCGTGAACCAACTACTTACTAGTTTAACGATTTAACAATAGATGGCAGTTTAAGTACTACCATTAGCAATGCATTTGTGCATCCCTTTTTTACGTAAATGATTCTGGCAGCGGCCGTAGCATTAGTGCATCTTCAGCGGTGGTCTATTTTTGGAACAATTTTAAACTTGATTTGCATCAGCAAAACTTGAATAGAACCAGCTAAAATAGACCAACTTCGCGTTCCCCGCACCGGTCTTGTATTTTTTGTCGTTAAACCCGCCAACAGCTGAATTTCAATTTACAATTTCTCGTTAATTATTGATATATTTGTGATATTCTACTTTTTATCATGAAAGATGTACCCACTGGGAGTCCAAATAACTTCTAGGAAGCTAAATCTTCTTCTAAAAGTTGCGGCTATTTCCAGAAAGTTGTTTCTATTCCATGGAAGATCAGCAAACTTTTTAGAAGTTCAACCAAGTTTCCAGAAACGTTGAGAATTTTTGGGCAATTCAATGGACTTCTCTGAAGTTCCACCACTTCTCTCCTCAAAAAGAGTGAGAAAATTTCATGATTATCTTCAAACTTGCAGTAAGTTTATTCAACTTCCGAGAAGCTTAGTCAACATCTGTCAAGTTCATTATATTTCCACGCAATCTTCATAGATACTCCGAAGTTCTTAGTACCATAGAAAATAATTTTCAAAGAGTTCATTTAGTTTTCAGAAGCTTATATAATTCGACCAATTCGTATCGAAACTGAGACTGTTTAAAAGCAAAATATCTAAAGAACGTTCCTGAATAAAGAGTTTTGACTTTCCCAAGAAATACGATTGAATCTATTTTCAAATGCCATTGGATTTCACCAGAAAGCGTATGAAAACTGCCATAGTAAAATGTATCCTCTCCCAAATAAGCCTGAACCTGATCTCAGTAAACTTGCCAAAGTTTCTATTAAACAGGATTTTCTAAAATGTTCTGTTATTGTAAATGTATCTGTATGAGCTATCTGCGAGTGCTAGTTATGACCAATCCATCAATAAATCGATTGCTCACTATAAAGACTTCATTACTTTTCGTTTCCAAGCAATCGAAATACTATTCGGAATCGGAATTTGCCACCAAATTAGTCGTAAAATCCACACTAGTCACACTTCCGGGAGCCTCCTCGTTTCGAACTAGTCAGCGTTTCCCGGAAAATGCAGACGCTGTTACAAACTTAGAGAACCATCCGTTATTCAAGAATGAAACGAAAAGGTGATTTTCTAGCACCGGGAGACAACTTGAGGTAATTGAAGTAACCACTTTTGTCCGGCGCCAGTATCACCCGCAACAAATACGGCTACTTTTGGCTCACAAGTATACCTCAGCAAGCCTCAATGTTTTTTCGGAACGAAAAACACCGAAACAATATCTGCAACAACTATAAAATAACAGACGGTCCATCGGTCAGCATTCAAAGTTTTGTTGGTTTTCGCGAGGTATTGCATCAGTAAACAACACGGTTGATTATAAACTTGATTTTTCGTCATGTAAAAGCTGAATTTTACTCATTAATTGGTATTATCAAGCAGCGTGTAGTGTTTTGAAACGGTATTTAACTTGTTCCAAATTGCGGAAAGAATAGCTCAAAACATATACCAGTTTTAAAATGATGCAAAATAGATCCGGTATAAAACCAAATTTACAACACCGGTGCAGCGATGTTTTTGCGTTTGATCTAAAAAAATAAATCCAAACAACGATTTGAACCGCCGTTGAAGATGCCCTTATGGTATGCTTGTATGCTTCAAATTTTTTAGTACAAATTGATTTTTATTAGGATAAATTTTTATTCACTTCGACACTGAGGCATCCTAAAACCAAGTGAGCTCAACAATTACAACAAGATTAGTTAAATACAAGATAAAAGTAGGGTTGATCGCTACTTCGGCACCCCCAAGCATCACTTCGTCATGGGAAGTTTTAAGCGGTCATATTGTCTAAAATTTGGCAAGCAGATGCATTTTTATACGAAGAATGTTGTTACCGTTTTTGAGCTTTGTAGGTTTTACGAAACCCTCCGAACGAAGTGATTCAAAAGTGCGGGAAATTGGACCCACCTCCGTACATCTTCCGTTTATGTTTAAAACAAATTGAATTGATAGACAAAAACTATAGTCCCTATATATTTATGGTCTGGTGCATTCAACTATCGAAGCCAAACGATCATGCCATTTTGAGGAAGATACAATTTGGGATATTATTAAGATTATTGAGTATTTATGAGATCCTTCGCCTCAATCGAACGATTTGATTTGAATATAATCATTTTATCACACCGAAAAGATCTGACTGAGCCATTGGGTAAATTTGTTGGAAGTTATATGAGACTATTGAGTGACTATAATGAAAACCACTCATGACAATCTTGTGCCAAATTCTTCGACACGCGTTGTATTTTGCACAAATCAGGTAGAACGAGCTCGTACAAAGCATGAGTATGGTTGCTCAACGGATCAAGGATGCTGATGAACCATCAAACACAAATTAATTATTTCTTTCAAATCCATTTTTCATAGTCACTTTTAGTAACCTTTTGAAAAATTTGGTCACTTTTTGGTCCTTTTTTTTTACAAATTGAAGTCACTATTTAGTCACTTTTTTCATCAACGTAGTCACTAAAATAACTATTTTTAACATCTTTGGTCGCTACTCGCTACCAGCCCTGAGAAGAATTTTAAGCATAGGTTTGGGTTAATTTTAGATGTACCCAAACATGGTTCAGGTACAAGTAACGACGGAAACACGGCACGAGGGTTTCCCTACAGGACCTTTCATTTCCCTACATGACTGCTACCAATGATGACGTTTTCACACGATTGCTGATGACATCCGACCCGTTGATAGGGAGTCTAAGACGACCAACTGTCAAAAAATCTATGCAACTTTTACCAGCTGCAAGAAACTTTTGCAAAATTCCCAAGACCAAGCTTCTGATACTGATTCAGACACAGAAGCTGAGGAAGATGGTAATTTGTAAGGCTTTATTAAAAAATAACATGATTTAATGCTTTTATTATAGCAATAAATCAATCTAACGTAGCCAAAACTTATTAAAGAAATGAAAACACATTAATTTAAAAAAAAAAATGTCCGAAACAAAGAACTAAGAACCGACGGGCTCACAATTAGTTTTGATTCCTATGCAGAGAAAAAAAAAGACATTAATAACAGCTTTGAGAAATTGAATAATACCGTACTTATTTTTAAGTACATTAATTACTGCCAAAATTGTATAGTTAGAGTTCATCAGTTACACTTGCAATACCACTAATTACATATTCAGTAATTTAAATACGTTCAAAGCAGCTAAATAAATCTGATTACTTTCATTACAACTTGAAAATCCATTACCTACGAGATTAATCACACTAAGTACTGCACACTTATATGAATTCACAGATTTCAGAAATATTTTACCGGAATCTTGACAACAGATCGTTCTGTAATCAATTTTTACGGATGCCGGTAGAATTTCACAGATTTTACGAAATATTTGTATATATGTAAAAGTTTATCGAAATTTAAAAGATAGGTACACCCGAAAAGACGAACTGAAAACTTTATGTACCCGATGATACCCGGCGCAGATTTTTTGTACACATATACCTTAAGTGATGGTTGACCAAACTGTGCAAAATTTGGTTGCAAAAGTTTGCCGGTGTCTGAGTTATTGTTGTTGAAAAAACGTTTTTTTTTTACTTAAAACCGCTTCAAAACTCAAATAAAGCCATTTAGACAGTTGACGTCTTCAGCAAAGTTGTGCGTTTTGATAATATTGATAACTTTGTTGAACATTTTAAATCGATCTGGTAAGGTTTGAGCCACAAAAAAGTAAAAAAAAACAAGTTTTAAGTTAGTCTATATACTAAATCAATTATATATCAGAATGCTTTCGATATAGGTACTAACTATCTTCAGCAAAGTTTCGTTAAATATATAGTTCTAAAACTTTGCTGAAGACACTAACCTTCTATCTTGTACCCACACAAAGTTAGTTTTTTTAAGTAAAGTATCACTTAAGTAAAACTTTTGATAATTATTTCAAAACATGTAAAATAATATTTCTAGCAACCTTTTCAAAGACACCAAAGCGCTAAAATATCAGGAACAGTGTGAAAACACTTTTGACCGTCTTTTTCAGATTGGTCCCAGGTGCGCGGTCGTCGTCTCGAGTCCGTGTCCGGGACACTCTCAGGTGTCGTCCGTTGTCGTATCCAGTCCTAACTTTTTTGCCCAAATAGTTGACCCAGTTTGCAGTAGGGTCGTATTTATGGGAACTTTGCGTCAATGTTGCAACATTGACGCGAGCTTTTCCGGAACAATCACGCAACTTCACCGTTGACACCGTTCAGCCAGAACAAACAGCCGTTGCAGTTAATCTAGCGGAACAAATGACTTCGTTGAAGGTCCCAGCAGTTTCGTTGGGGTCGTCGTCGACTAACAGGTATTGCATTACAACTTCAACAAAAATCATTGAACAACAGCAGCACCCAGCTGGTTGAGTCTGGCGGTCAATGACGACAATTCTCGCAACCAGTTCGACCATGCTACTGACTCGGACCGAATGCCATTGACACATCATGTTGGCGTCGACAGCTTTGAAACCTTATTCAGACAGTGCGAAAACCGTGGGACGGCAACTGAGCGTAAGGTTTTAATTATTCATTTCCCAAAAATAACTCTGTCGAATTCCAAATTGGTCCGTTCCGCTTCGATCAGGGGTGCAATCTTTCGATTGATGGTCCGAAAGAATTCATACGGCTAGCCGGAAACGGATGGCGAGCATGGAACGGACGAACGATTGACCTAAATTCGAGAAAGCGTAAAAATCGCGCGCCAGCACGGGGCTGTTTTTCCTCCACCAGTTGGCATACTCACTCATTGTACGAGTACGTGAGCATGTGTGTGTTCATACGGGAAGTCGTATTTGAACCCAGTCGGTACTCAGCGAACCAAGAAGCGCAGATTTGCGATTAGGGACGCAAGGGTCATTCACGCAGTAGATATCATAAATCATCGTTTGCTGGTACTGTTATGAGACGGAAACTGTTCTGATAAATCATCCAAATGAAGAGTGGTAGATTTACGTAGATGTGTCAGGAACATTGTTTTTTTTTGCGGGGTATTTATTGTTGAATCACATACCACACGTCACCTCATTGTAAGGTTTTAAGGCCTTTGAGGAATATGCAAATCAACGATGGAAGATTACGCTGAATTATTTGAAACTTCCGGGAAATTAAATGCCTCGTACAATTAAAAATCCGTCCCATCGCAATTTCCCACTGCTCCTTATGCAATCGGACAGCAATTTCTATAATTTTCCAAAAAAATAATAATCGCAAACTATGATATCAACGTTGTCGGTAAAGCCAAAAGGTTGGACGGACTTCCTGAAGATCGTACCACTTGATGATGATGATGATGATTATGAAATACTACCATCTATTGTACACCCAAAAATTGAAATTGTAGCAAAAAATGCAAAATTGCAATTTTGCAGTTTTTGCAATCATATCTTGAGAAATCCGCATGATTCTGAAAAGGCAAATTTGCCCATCATGTTCCACAAAGCTTTTTATGGTATAAACAAAGCCATGCAAGTGTGTGCAAGTGGTTATCGCTGTGTGCCTAGTGCCTCGACAATCGCAGCAACCTTTGGGTTTTTGTTCAACCGTCAACAACTTCTCAATATGGGTGAGACAATGGCACAGAACGCCGCTACGCCGTATGCCTCTGTTGCTATTCCGCTGTCAAGTGTTCTATTTTATCTGCACTCGTCATCACACTCCTATCGCCCTCTCATCAAGTCACCAAGCGGTTTATGAAATAAACGAAGCCATGTAAGTGTGTGCGACCGAAATTTGCTTCATTGTTGTTACGTTGAGTGCCTCAAAAACCGAAGAAACTGTAGGACTTTTATTCCATTCACCTCAGCTTGTTGTGGTGACTGGATGGTTACAATGAAGAGCTGTCATGCTGACGGTCGCGGTTCGACTCTCGGTAGCGGATGGAAATCTTTTTTTTTTGTGCGCCATTGAATTTACTACTACTAATCAACTGTACAACATCACGCACACATTGAATTTTTCTAATCGAATTGATGTGTTGCTATTTTGCCCACGACCAATGTTGCTTTCTTTCTCCAAGTTGTGATCCATTACGAGAAATGAAACCAAATCATGCGAAATTGCATTACAATATTGCTTTTTTATTTTGGGTGTAGCAAGAAAACTTTCCATAGCAGAGGAAGAATCTGATAAACGATTTGAAAAGGATTCTATTGTTGTTTGTGATCATCAATCTTCTGCATGAAGGTCCGAAAGCAGAGACACTTACGAGAAACCCGCGAATATAGGAAAGCAAGTTCACACCCACAGCACAAAAATCTTGCCCTCGATTGACAAAATAAACCCAATAGATGGGGTCGAAGCCCGCCCTCGTTTCGCGAAATGTTAACAATAGGGAGGAGGCAGTCCCATGCTCCCTATCCAAATCGTTTCACTTGGGTGCCCTGATGGTCCCTCCCTTTCCCCGTTTTATATTATGCAGGGTGGCCACAGACTCGGGAAAATCGGGATATGCGGGAATCCAAAATCTTCGGGAAATATGCGGGAAAAAGTCGGGAATTTCAAAATCCATCGGGAATTTTTGTCATATGGAAGGGACCATCCTAACACCTTTTTCAAGTGGATAATTTGAGTAGCGTTTTGTTATCTACTCAATCCAACGACCTCATTAACAAATGAAACAGTTTTTTTTCTGCAAACAAGTATTGCTGAAAAACATAGCTCATTGCTCCCAGTGCTGTCAACTAGACGGTATTCAAAGAATTACATTGGGAAATCAGAGATCTGCGAACCAGCCCTGGCTTTGCAGTCCTCAACATCGGTAGCTGAAGCTGCCACGTCGTATTCTCAATTCCTTCAAGGGTTAAGTAAATGTATTCCCCACGAATCGTTTTACAGTTGCAGGAACTCTTGAATCCGGGAAAGTGTACCGTTGTTAGTTTTTCTAGGAAGAAGTTTCCTATTATCTTCGCTCATTCCTTGATTGGAACTGCTCTGAAAAGAGACAATCAAGTAGACGATCTTAAAAAAAAAAAAAAAAAAAAAAAAAACGATAAACTCATGTACAAGCCTACATCATAACGAATGCTTCCCGAAATCTCGGCTTCATTTATCGTGTAACTAAAGAGTTTCGAGACGTGTACTGCCTTAAGGGCACACGCTGAAACATTCTCGACGGCAGCCATTACCTCAAAATTTAAAATTGATATAACTCAGAATCTGTAATAATTATTGAATATTTCATCACATCAGTTTGTATGCTTACTTGCTGTTAGCAATCTTATGGAGTTCCAATCGATGTTCATTCTGTAGCAATCGAGATTTATCAATTTGAAATAGCGAGGTAAGTTTGCGAGAGAGAGAGATAAAAGATAGGAAAAAAAAAAATCATGGAGCAGCAATTCCCCTTAATTCGCTGTACTGTTCGTTGATGAGGTTCACCTTCTAATATGGCATTTCCAAAATGGCGTCGAACGTATTGAGTCAATTCAACGACGTTTCATCTGATACGCCCTTCGTAGACTGCCTTCGAAGGACCCTTTCAAGCTTCCGAGTTACGAGAGTAACTGCCTTATTATTCATTTGGACACTTCAAATTCGAATGAATTCGAATGAAGTCTCGACCCACATCCATCCCCCTAACCAAGATTTCTTCGACACCTTTGGGATGATAGAATGTTGCCATCGCCCCAAAACTCCTTTACTCCATTTATACTACCAGCTGACGAGTGAATGTTGACGAAAAAAAGAAAAAAAAAACGTTGAAGGCGATTTGTCGATCACAAATATCGCCTTCCATAGCGCTCACCTTTGCAAGCGAGCCCGCTTTCTCATTGCCCGGAATTGAACAATGAGATGGGCCTCAATGAGCGAATAGCCTTTGCAGAACTGAGACTATCCGTGAACATGAAGTACTGATCCGGTGTTAATGAGGCAACAATTTCTAGCGTAAAGTGTATTGCCGCTAATTCAGCGACATATACGGAACAAGGAGCTAGAAGTTTACGGTTGGCGCTATAAATTTCATCAAATATTCCAAAGCCTGCTGACTCCTCTGTCAAAGATCCGTCAGTGTAGAACGATTTAGTTGGATCAACTTGGCCAAACTTTACAGCAAATATAACCGGAGCAATCATAGGACGATGATGCTCTGGGATTTCAAGAAGCTCCTGCTTCTTGGATAAATCAAAATGAACCCAATTGTCGAAAGCGGAGCGAACGCACTTAACATTGCTGTTTTGCTCCCTGATCAAATAGACGGCCCTTCACTGATCGCCGATATTCCACTTCAGGTTTGTCGCCGTATCTTACAAAACATCTCCCTCCTTAGAGTTCAACACAGGGGAACCGTTTACGGGACGAATTAGACGAATTAGTAAAATAGTTTGTTTTTTATCATTTTGACACCAATTAGTCTATCGACAATTAAATCAAATAAATAAATCAAGAAAGCAGGAGAATTTGCGTAAATTGCCTCAAATTTGGGGTTTCGAGAGAATTTGCGGAAATTTCCGACATAGACCTTTTGGCATTCCTCAACGACTGTCGATCTTTTTACTGTGTTTTTTGAAGACAAACCCTTTAACGCGTTACGTCATCTGTATTAACCCTGATGTTATAACTCACTTCACGGACATAGCTAAAAAGCGTCTGAAGCGGTGTCTGTAAACGTTCTTAGATAAATACTGTCTGAGCACTACGGTTGCTCACAAAGTGAAAGAAGAATTTGGGAAGCAATGCTCAATACCGTCTTCAAAGACATTGCTCTCCGGATTCAAGGAAAAAGAACAGCGTTTGGACAAATTTTGGCTAGAACTGATTGGTTATTCCAAGAGGGAGGTGCCAAATTTCACGTTTGTTCTCGTTTGCAGAATGAGCGACTAAAGCAGGTTATGAAGAACGCAAGAAGCCTGATTTGCGGCTGCTATTCGTCATTTTGCCTAAATGAAACAAGTCAGAATTTCAGATTGAAGAATTTTTTCTTCAAACTTCAAAAATAGTAAATTGGATTAAATTTCTGTAATGAAGAGACCTTCAGCCTTCAAAAATATCTTTTAATCCAACTTATATTAACTTATTAAAGTTGGGAAAATAATGCAAAAATGTGGGAATTCTCAAATTAGGATTGTGTAGCCACCCTGGTCTTAAGTCTAAAGTTAGTAGGATTGGGCTTTCGTTAAACATAAAATACACGAGGAAGAGGCTCCAGAGCAGTCGACATTAGCCTCCCACCACGAGTTCAGATTGCCGGTGATAAAATAGAGGCAGTAGGGACTATTTACAAACCACTTAGATTTTTCTGGGGAGGGGGTCTGACCAAACTCTACGCTCCAATACAACATTTCAATAAAATGTATGGAGAAAAGTGTACCAGAGTGGAGGAGGGTTTTACAATGTTCAAAAATGAGTCTACGTGGTTCATGAGCAGGCCCTAGAGGAATTCGTGTACCTGTGCTCATTGGTGACCGCCGATAATTACACTAGTATACAGATACTACAAAGAAGACCATCTACCAACGACGAGGCGACGGTGACGAATGAGGAACTCATTGCGATAGCAAAGTCGCTAAAGGTGAACAAAGCACCGGGACCGGATGGTATTCCGAACCTGGCCATCAAGACGGCTATCTTGCTGGATCCCGAAATGTTCAGGGTGGTGATGCAAAAGTGTCTGGACGAGGGCGTCTTCCCGGACGCCTGGAAAATTCAGACCCTTGTGTTGCTACCAACAGGGCTGATAGCAGGTGACTTAGTCACTATTTTGAGCCTAGTCACTATTTTTCGGAAAATGGTCACTAAAGTCACTATTTTCGCACCACCGATTGTAAAAAGTTTAAAAAAAAATCACTTGTACCTATTGTACAATAGTTAACCAAATTAAGCGATCTGACCACACTGTATAAAAGTCGAGAAATATACACTAAAAACTAGAACAGTAGCTTTATCCGCTATACAATGTCTGGAAAACCAACTGACATTATGAGGTAATCTTGGGATATTCTATGCCAAACAAACTAACTTAACTTTGTATACCCCATAAAGCTATTGTTACAATTGTAGACCTTAGGTTTTGAAAGGTTTTGAGGACAGTTTGAATGAACTGAAAATAACAAGGTTATCCTATGATGTCTGTGGACGTTTCAGAGTATTCATTGAACATGTTTGAATATAAAAAGCTACGGCTACTACTGTATGTCCTAAGTTCTAAACTCAAGGCCAGTTTATTTATGAACCTGAAAATCCCAAGATATCTCATTATCTATCGAAAGACTGGCTTAATTTTCTCAAATACATATTGTTACTTTGTTAAGTCCAAAAAGCTGTAGATTTGAAGCTACAATTCAAAACTTAAAATCTTTAGCTGTAGATTTTAAGTTTTGGATTCCAGGAAAGTTGCGATAGCCTAGAACATCCGAAGATTATCTCGTGTCTGTTGTTCTTCCAAAATATTCAATGAATATATTTCAATACACATTCTAGCTTTGCGTATTCCAGAAAGCTTTTGTTAAACCTGTGTATCCTATGTTCTGATCTCAAGGATAGTTTGGATGACCTAGATGTCATATGGCTTTATAATGTTTTTTGACTTTTAAATATTAATTGAATATGTTTGCATATTTATTGTAACTTTGTATTGCCTTACATTTAATGTTACAATCATTAATCTTAAGTTGATTTTTTAAGTTAAGCTATGCACACCAAGACAGTTTTGATGACCTAGACCCCAAGATAATCTTCTTGTGTTTTTACGTTCGAAAATATTCACTGAATATACTTGAATAAGCGACGTAACTTTATATAGCCCATAAACTACTGTTACTACCGTATATTTCACGGTCTGAACGCAAGGACGGGTTGGATTACCTAGAGAATCTCAAAGTTATATAATAATGTTGACCGTTCAAAAAATTCATTGAATATTTTTGAATACAGATGGTTGCCATGTATACACTTAGAAAATTTTACAGTATTCGGTAATTTTTTACCGAACCTTCAACAGCTGAACGTTCGGTAATCCGATTTAACGGATTTCGTTAAAATTCGACAATATCCGGTAATTTTTTCACCGGAATACTGTATAGCTGAAGATCTTATGTTTCGAATTTAAGAACAGTTTGGAGTACCTAGAATATGCCAAGATTGTCGCATTATGTCTGTTGACCTTCCACACTATTCAATCAATTTTGTGAAAATACATATTGTTCCTTTACACACTCCGAAAACCTACTGTTACTACTGTTAATCTTAAGTTATGAACTCAAGGACAGTTTTGATGACCTAGAACATCACAAAGTTATCAAATAATGACTGATGTTGACCTTCCAAAAGGCTCTTTCCATATGTTTGAATACATTTTTTTCTTTTCTTTTTTTTATCGAGATTTTTAGCCCTGGGCTGGTTTATCTCCCTGATTGAATACATATCATAACCTTATAGAGCCCTTAAAGCTACTGTTACAAGTGTAGATCTGAAGTTCTGAACTCGAGAACATTTTGGATGACGTTGAAAATACGAGAATTTAATGATACGTATGCATATGTGCAATACTCTAAAACAACGCTTTTTACTTTTAATAAGGCATTTTTTCTTCCTGACCCTCTTCGTATTCAGGATGTTCTAGGTCGTTAATTAGGGCTTAAGCTCATATGTTTTTTTATATTTTCCAGAAAAGTTGATGTAGAACAAATTTTCCGAAGACAATGTGCACTTTTATTCAGTCTGTGTGATTTTATACAGCCATTTTCCTTTTGGGGTCATATATGATCCCTTAGGCCTAAAGGAGTTAATATACTGGTTAAGACAAGGTATAACAGTTATGAATTGTTCACTAGTATGTGGCCAGAAATCAACAATGTTTTCTATTGAAATTGATGCGTAGAAATATTTCCGATCGATTGGTGTGAAAATTTTGAAAATCTTTTGAGAAATGACCGAGATATTAATGCTTAAAACCTGACCACTTTTCGTAATGGTCGCAATGCGATTTTATTTAATTGTTCCCCGGTATAATAAACAAAGACGTGCTACGTCAAACTTCTGGTTTGCAGAGCTCGTTTATATTATATTGCCAATGCCTCAACCCACCAGCCGTTACACCCAGTGAAACCTCCAAGTATGTTGTGAAAATCGCAAAGTTACTTTCGATTCAGGACAACTATGATCTTCTTATTGACGAATGGAACTTGTTAAAATGCTAGGTGCTGACCTTGAGTACAGTGTATAGAATTGAGGAGTTTTGGAACCAGATTTTTACTTAGAAAACAGCTGTAGGTGAGCCTAAATACCCTCAGGCGATTAAGTTAGTGAAAATAGCTTCACATGGCAACGGCTCAAAAGTTGAGAAGCAAGATATGTAAGAAGTAATTCTAGCACAAGTCATGTTGAAAGGCTTCTCAACCGTGCGTATAAGCTGCCAAATAAATGCAGGAGGTCGTGGAGAAAAAAAGTCGTTTGATTACAACCAACAAAAAAAAAAACAAAAGTGACACTGCGCCGCAGTAATATTCATTGTAATAAACGGGGGGACCACTTAGTTAATTTTAACTGTACTTATACAACAAATGTATAAAAGATTAAAAAAATATTAAAATTTAGAAATCACATTTTAGTCACTATTTGGTCACTATTTGGTCACTATTTTTATTATTTTAGTCACTACTTGACGTGAAAAATGCATTCAATAGCGCCAGTTGGGTGGCTATCGCCGACTCGCTCCAACGCCATCAGGTGCCTGGGTACCTGTACAAGATTCTTGGAAGCTACTTCCAGAATCGCGTACTGGTATACAACACAGAGGCAGGCCAGAAACGTGTCCAGATCACTGCAGGCGTCCCACAAGGTTCGATCCTGGGTCCGGTGCTATGGAACACAATGTACGATGAAGTACTGCTCCTTGAGTTCCCAAACGGGGTGAAGATGTCGGGTTCGCAGAAGACATCACCCTGGAGATATGTGGTGAATCCATCGAAGAGGTCGAGTTCACGGCCTCGCACTCCATCGGCATTGTGGAGAGATGGATGAGCTCCAGGCTATTGGAGCTAGCCCACCATAAGACTGAGGTCACGGTGGTGAATAATCGGAAATCGGAGCAACATGCGACGATCAGTGCAGGTAACTGCACAATAGAATCGAAGAGGTTCTTGAGGTATCTTGGGGTCATGACCGACGAGCACTGTCCTTTGTCAGTCACGTCGATTACGCCTGCTAGAAAGCCTCTATGGCTATATCGGCATTATCCCGCATGATGTCGAATAGCTCGGCGGTGCAAGCGAGTAAGCGTAAACTTCTGGCCAGTGTCGCATTGTCCATACTTAGGTACGGCGGGCCGGCATGGATCACCGCCTTGAGTACCAAGAGCTACGTAAGTAAGCTAGAGAGTACGCACAGGCTTATGTGCCAAAGAGTGGTTAGTGCATACCGAACGGTATCACGCGACTCGGTCTGCGTCCTAGCGGGAATAATAGGCATGGTCATAAAAGAGGCCATTAAGTGCTTCGAACAAGAGGTATTCGGAAGACCACTAGAGCCGCATCCATGGTTAAGTGGCAAAGGGAATGGAACAACTCCACTAAAGGTCGGTGGACCCACTGACCAATCCCGGAATTAACCGGGTCGGTTGGTAGGCGACAAGGTGAAGTGGAGTTCCACTTAACGTAGATATTGTCTAGCCACGGCTTTTTTAGACAATACCCTGCACAGTCCTCTGCATGCAGCAGAATGCAACGGAGTCGAGGAAATTGCGGAACATGTATTCTTCGCATGTCCTCGCTTCGACGGTTCGAGATCAGGCATGATTGCCGGAAGCGATTACGTTACGACTCCGGATAACTTGGTCCAGAGGATGTGCCAGGATCGGGACGTCTGGGACGCGGTATGCGTAGCAGCCTCCCAGATCGTCATCGATCTCCAACAAAAATAAAATCGCAGGGACCACCTAACTACTAAAGCCCTAAGTAGTTAGATATAGTGGGTGCTTAACAAGTACAATAGCCCACTCCCCGAAGTAATACCGAAAGGTGGTTCCGGGGATGGGCCAGGGCTTAAGGCACGGGTGGGTTTTTAGTGGGTCGAGGTGATGTTATAACTCATTTCACGGATATAGCTCAAAATCGTCTGGAGCTGTGTCTGGAAACGTTCATAGATGACAACTATTGAAAGAAGGATTTGTGCTCAATGCGGCTTCAAAGACATTGCTTGCCAGAATCCAGAGAAAAGAACAACGTATGGACAAATTTTGGCATGAACTGATTGGTCATTCCTAGAAGGAGCTACCAAATTTGACAACATGGTGGTGAACCAAACTGAAAAGAGTTTGATAGATCAGAGAATTTTCTACGAACTGTCAAGGACGTTGAAATCATGAAGTCCATGGTACAACATGCACGCAACGCACGTGCATCATTTTGTACTTGACATCTCGAATGCTTTACTATTTTTCTTCGATGTTTATGCTTCTATAAACTTGAAAATCAATGGCTTACATAAACCGATTCTCGTTTGCAAAATGAGAGACCAAAGCAGGTTGAGCAATACTCATTGCAATACGCAATACCGATTTGCGCTGCTATCCGTCATTTTGCCGAAAAGTGAACAGAAACTTCAAACATATCTTTTATTCCAATTTATATTAGTTAAAAACGAAAATATCCCAGTTGGGGAAAATTATGCACAAATGCGGTAAAAATTCGGGTAGAATGCGGGAATTTTTAAATTAACATGGTGTCTCCACCCTGATTATGTCATGGATATTTAGTATATTTTGTAGTAGTCATATGATTACTTACCTTGTGTTAGAAAATTTGGCTGAAAGTAAAATTAGTAAGGGTTCTTTACTAATTGCTCTGTGTCGTCTCGGTGTTTCTGCTTTTGAAAAGCTGACTTTAGGCAAAGGCCTATGTTGGTCTATGGCCTATGCACGATGTCATATGGTATTGCTCGTGATCATAGGATAGGGAAGAGAACATGAGGAAGAAGAGAAAGCATAAGTAATTGGAAACATGTTATGCGTATGTGAGATTTTCATGGTGATATTCTCACAACGGCCGTTCAGAATGGTTTGATGGATGCATATGAGAGATCATTCCGAATGAGGTGATGAGGTTCCACTCGTTTACTCAATTCTATAAGAGACATTTTACTAGATATCAGGGCAATGATCCCCCATCGCATCTTCAAGTGATCATTACAAGCTGTCCATTTGGTTCAGGCACTTTTGAACGTTGATGTGGCAGCCTATTCACACATGAAATATGCCGCGACCAATTCGACACACGCACACAATACCCCTTTCTGAAGCGAAGGGCCGGGTTGCTATGGTTTGATTTGGTTTCATGCCACTACTCCAAAACCGTTCAGGAGGCGTCTGCGGTATCGGAACGTCGTCCGATCGAAACCTATTGGGTTACGATTAAATGCGATCTGAAGATTAAAGTAAAGGCAGAGGACGGAAAGGAAATTATAAAGAAGAAAAAAAAACTGAGAAAAACGTAACGGGAACGACTTTACAGGCTTTGGTTGAGGATGTCAACCGAAATGTTGAGCATTTTAGTTAAACTCATTCTCAATTGTAACCGACGCATGTAAGCTGAAATTAATACATATACTGAACTACTAAACAAATTTGGTTTCATTTCGATAAACACAAAGGATTTATCAATCACTCTAAAGTGTTGCAATAGTTATCGACTCCCCCTTTACTTGTAAACTTACTATCATTGAAAGGCCCTCCTATTAATTTACTTTTCGTTTTTCTTTTATTTGCAGGTACGTACTACATTTCTGCTCTGCACATCAGTTCATAGAGGATACTAAAATGACAACCTAAACTCATCAAAATTCAACATAAACAAACACTACAAGGGACAGCCCAATAGGGTTGTACGCAAAGGTGACGTAGGGCTACAATGGAGCGGTTCCACCCCAAATCAGTAAACGACAAAGCTTTAGTATTTTAGATTCGGCCGAAACTTTGCAAACGTGTTTAAAATAACAGTATAAGTGTTTTGGCATGAAGAACGGTCGTTTTGATATGACAGTAACTTTTGAGAAGGGCTTATGTGTTTTGATACAACAGTTTTAGGAAAACAGTAACACGGAAATCGTTCGTTTTAGAGGAAAAGTGTCTGAGAAGAAATGGCAGGGAATCAAAATGTCCATGAAACAAATATACACTGCTCATGTACTTTATGATGTATATAAAAAAGTGAACAGGTAATAAATTTAATAATATAACATAGAAAATATTATTTATATTAAAAACAATGAAAAAAGCCAATTTCAAAGTAAAAAACAACCACAAGGGAGGTAAACATGTAATAAATTATCTGAAAGTAACTAGAAATTAGAAGAAAAAATAGTATCTTCCATTTAATTCCAACAACCTTTGCTTATCTTCGACAGATACGCGTGTTTGGCCTACAATGTGCAGACTTCTTCAGTGTCTCGTACTAATAACTCGACTTATTAGTGATAACTCGTAGCATATTAGTACGAGCATTAACTCGATTAACTCGTAGCATATGATAACTCGTAGCATATTAATAACTCGTAGCATATTAGTACGAGACACTGAATAAGTCTGCACATTGTAGACGAAATACGCGTATCTGTCGAAGTTAAGCAAATGTAGTTGAAATTAAATGGAAGATACTAATTTTTCTTCTAATTTCTAGTTACAGGTATTCCACTAAACAGCTCAAACCCTCTAGGATTCATCTGAAAGTAGCAAAAAAGTCTTTTAACTTCGACCTACTTTATTCCTCAGAAATACTTGATTCTGATCATTTATTTGTTTCGTATGGAAGTTCCTTTTGTCACATCAAAACAATTATTTAGGTTTACCAAAAACTGGGTTTACTTATCGAATCGATTAAACCGTTATGGGATTAATACCCAAGTAGCACACAACGATGATAATTAGTTGCAGTAACTTGATTATGACTTAGGAAGTCATATTTATGTTTTCTCAACCGAATGGCAACAAGTGTGTTACTAGGGTAAGTAATCACCTATGTTGGAATATCCATGGTTGTTGAAACAAACATATTTGTAGTGATGGACTATCTCGAAAAGGGCGTGTTTCTTAAGATATTAGCCACTCATGAAATTAAATTCAAAATATCTCGAAAACGGTTACCCTTAAGGATATCGTTAGTAAAAACATTTCGAATAGAATTTTGTTGCAGCATCATATTTTGGCATTGAAAAGTACTTTTAATAAACATAAATTAATTTTATGAAAATCTTTCAAAAGTTGCTACTAGGAAAACTTTTTTAACAAATGTTCATACCTCTTAAATAATGGATTTTTTGTTTAAATTTTACCATCGATTTAACGAAAACATTGCGTATTTTGGGAATTTTAATTTTAACTTGTAATTATGATTTTTTAATGTTTTTTTAAATATTTTTCTATGGATATTTTGATTCGCTACCATTTTTTTTACCAGATTTTTTTTTTCTCTAGAACGAACAATTTTTGAGTTACCGTTTCCCTAAAACTGTTGTATCAAAAACACATAAGCCCTTCTCAAAAGTTACTGTTGCGTCCAAACAGTGTTAGGAATTAGCATTTTGGAAAATAAAATCGATGCAGTACAAAAAATCGATCCAGAAAAATATCGAAAATAAAAAGTCGATTCAAAAAAACTCGATTTCTTAAATTCATATTTGCACTTTACAAACTATTGGTTGGTTATGAAATATTCTTGTTTCTGTTATTATTAGGCATATTGCTAAAAAAAATATCTGTGGCAAAGAATAAATCAAGAACAAGGTCATCTCATAATCACAGCATATGAACGTTTATCAAGAAGCATATCAATAAGCAATCGATAGGAAAATTAGAACTCGTTTTACTCGAGTAAAACCAATTTCCAGAGCACATACACAAAACTATTTTTTAAGTACCTTACAAACTTATTGAATGACCTGTTAAAACAAGAACGAAAGCATCAACAAACTAACATAAGAAAAAATGATCAAATCGTTAGTAATCGCTTGTGTTAGCAATCATTTGTTCACTAATGCCGCGTAGTTCATTTAGACGATGTGCCCTCTGATGTGGCAAAGTATGTCAAAATATCATGCCGACGTTTGCCAAACGTCACCCGGTATTGACAAGATGTTTTGACGTGCCATGATATGCCACATAACAGCAATAAAACAGAGATTTGTTTGTTGCTAGTTGCTTATTGCTATTTGGTGGTTTCTTTCAAATTGGCGGTTATGGAATTTTACACACTCTGAGATTCAAGCTTGTATGGCTGTGACTACAGTGTACCTACATGAATCAATCCGCCTTGACTGCTGCAGGAATATTCCAAATGTTAATCTGCTCATGAAACAAGGCGAATTTTCTCATTTTCTTTCGCACCAACTATCAATTTCATAAACAACTGTCAGTCTGTGTTTGAAAAAAAAAAAAACGGTGCCGTCAATGCCAATTAGTATACGAGGAAGGTGCACTAATACCTGGGCGATGAGCTACAGTGAAAGCTGTCAAAATTATTTAAAACAAGCGTTGGGCGATTATGTATTGTAAACCTTTCCTAGGTTTGACGATAAAAACCAACTTCTTACACCCAGTAATTTGAAGAAATTTCAAATCAATAATACATCGATTTCACCTTAAAAAAAAATCGATGTTGTCAAAGATCTAACAGAAAAGATCGAATAAAAAAATCGATTTATCGAGGTAAAAACATCAATTTTGTAAAAATCGCATTGACATCGCCCATTCCTAATTGGTGTAGCCGAAATATCGATTGTAAAAAGTTGATTTTCTTTTAAATTTGTGCACTTTAAAAACTTTGAACTGGAATTTACCTCTTTCTGTTATTATTTCATATCTTAAAAACCTGTCGTTAAAACAAATTTTATAATGTTTGTACAGAAATATTCAAGAAAAAGTTTAAAATGTCATCTCATACCATTGCCGAATGTTTTTTTTTTTTTCTAAGAAGCATATTATAAAGCGAGCGATTGAAAATTTGAAACCCGTTGTACACGAGTAAAACCAGCGTTCAGATCACAGCTACAAAAATATATTTTTTTCTAATTATCCTACAAACTCATTGAATCGCCTGTTAACAAAAGGATGAAAGAATCAATAAACGAGCATAAGAAAAGAAAGTTAACAAAAGCAAACATGAGACAATTCTGAATATGTCATTCACTTAGATGTCGTTAAAAATCACATTGAAACATCATTATTTTGGGTTTTTGGTAATTTGAATATTTACGACAGTTAAAAAGAGAAAAGATCGGATGGAAAAAATCGATTCGTCGAGGTAAAAGTATCGATTCTGTAAAAATCGCCCATTCCTAGTCAAGAGCGTTCTGAAATATAACGATGTGAGTGTCGACGACACGTTTCACATTTATTTATTTTGCAATAGTTAAATGCTTGTAATAGTTTTCAATGTTAGAATCGATGCGTAATAAATGTCTCGATCGATGGAAAATTTTTGGAAATCGATCGTGAAATGACTGTTATTAACGTTCGAAATCTTACCATTTTTCGTGACGGTCCAAATTTTCGCACTCACAACGTGTAGCCCACTATTGAAAACACAGACGTGTCGTAGACCTACGTCAAAAAGCTTCTCATGTTCACAGGCAATATGAACTTTGCTGCGTCAGCTGTATTATTCCAATTTATATTGAGTGACGTTTTTCTATTACCCGCGTGACATTTTCAATTTCCAATTCAACCTACGCCAATAAGAATTAATGTGTTACCCACGTCCGTACGGAGAATTCATTTAGGGTGGGTCAGTGTTGGGGTCATTTGTCGTCGTCGTAACGCGGTAACACCGGGCATTCCCATAAGAAATATGTCATACCATTCCCATTGCCCATCGGTAAGAGGAATCCACCGTTCATTCCTAATGGAAATCAAACACGCACAACACGACCAATGCGAACGGAACGAGGTGTCGTTATCACCGCACAAAAGGCAACTGGGTCCGATAAGGTCCCGCTAATAGTGGACAGCCGGATCCATGACGGAATTTATAACTATTTATTCGCCCGGCAGCACGTCATTCGCTTTACCCACTGGCACTGGGTAAATGGGAGTCAATAAAACGGACCGTTAGCCCCGTGAATGGATAGTGGCAAAATGGCAAACGGTCACCCACCCATGGGGGCCCGTCCGGGCGCGGGCGGAGTCGACGCCCTTCATTCATCGTTGTATTGCATGATTTTATTGGTGAATGTTACTGAATGAGAGGTATTTAATGTTGTAAAAAAATTAGTTTGGAGATGCGGGGCATCGATCCCCGTACCTCTCACATGCTAAGCGAGCGCTCTACCATCTGAGCTACATCCCCATGTGTGAATGATCGTATTTATGAGGAATGATTTTGTTATAAACAGATGAAGTAAAATATACCAATGTTTAGTCATAAGTTCGTTAGTTAACTGTCGTGCTGTTGCTTTCCATTGATTTCAAATAGATGTCTTCAATGTTCAAAAGAAATTCCGCCTAACGATTTACGATTTTTGTTTCCAATAAAAAAGATACTCGCCCAACGTGGGGCTCGAACCCACGACCCTGAGATTAAGAGTCTCATGCTCTACCGACTGAGCTAGCCGGGCTGATGTAATTGAAGTGGTCGCCAACTATCCGTAATCAGCATCATTTAACGTACCTGTGTCATTATACCGCCGTTATCAGAGAGCTGAACTTTCTCCTCTCGTTCCGAATTGATAACAACTTCTCATCGTCAGAAAACAGTTCCCCAGAGCGTTGCGGCGCGGCATGACAAAGTTCCACTTGACACCTAATTAATTATTGGTCAATTACATGTGACCAGCCGTGCGCGCTATGCTGTTCTATCCCGCCTCTGTATAGAAGAAGCATGGCCAATTCAGCACAAATAAGGGCCTGAAGTGTCGGGTAGGTGGCCGGCCAAAGCAGAAGGCGGTCGAAACTTGTTCGTAGAGGTTATGTGTGTGTGCTCTGCAGTTTATCAGCTGACTGTTGGCTGTTGATGCGGTGCGGTGTGAACGCACTGGTTTCGCTACACGCTGATAACAGTACATATGTCGGTTAGAATAGGAAACAAGTTCCGTTGATTGGGGCAGTAATAGCGAATGACATTGCAATCTAGAATCGATATTTCCTTCCATTACACTTATCGGAAACCGTTCGGACTTTGCACGAGAAGCGTCATCTCAACGGAAAGGGGAAATATATTGAGTCCAAAGCTAGGATCTTCATTACAAACTCAAGACCAGGGATGCCAGATATACAAACATGTCTGTATTTATACAGACATTTTATTATGCATACAGACCTCATACAGATTACAGACATTATACAGATATTGCGATAAAGTTACAGATTTTTACAGACATTAAGATCCATCAACAAAATGAAAATGATTCTGAAACGCTTTTATTTTCCAAATTAAAGTTGACATGACCTGTTTGTTGATCTAAAGCATTTAATATTTATATAAGGTATCTCAGGGAACTATATAACTTCTCAGATGTTTTAGGGTCTTATTTTGAAGCTCCTTCAATATCAAAACAGGTTTCAAGTTAAGTCATGATGTTTAATATTTTGAACATACGTCAAAAGTCTTTTCAGCTCCGCCATATTTACTATTCATAGCTGAATCATGACTAGAAAGTTATTCAGTTTACGCAGATAATATTGTTCGTAAATCTCCATTTACAGTTTATTCGCTTTAAAGATACCAACGCATTTACCAAAAGTATTGCTTAACATGAACAAATGTTGTGATAATTTATTTTTAAATGCCGTTTTAGTTCTATGTGAATCATTCATAAATATTTTGATGTTACCAACAATCAATAGGAAACTAATGATATAAATTTGGTTCACTGTTTTAGAACCCCTTGGTCCCAAGTACACCTTGCAATTCGTTCTTGCGCTTTTCGTTACTTGAATCTTTCTGTTTGTTTCGATCCGCTGTGATATTCTGACAGAATATTTGAAGAGTTATTCGTCGTGAGTTATGTTTTTAGGAGTGATTCATTAGAATTAGGGCCGATGTACTGGTTCTTAGTGAGCCAAAAACTATATGCATTTTATTCTTGCTTATCCCGCCCCTGATGTTACGAAATGCTACTTGGAAGCTTTAAAACTTTGTGAAGAAACTTTCGTTAAATTGTAAGAATTTTCTATAACCTTTTAGAATAGTCTCAAGTCCTGCTGATGTTTGATGTTCTTCTTTCTTTCTTTTCTGCATTAGTATGGTTGTGTGGTAAGTACAGTTAGTTTAGGTGACTGTTTCACTCCAGTAGCATCCGGTCCGAGAGCGGTACTGTGCACTTTGTACCCTGGTTGAATTGTGTTAATGGAAAAGCTCATTCTGTGCGTAAGAGAAAGCAAAAAAGACTATTCCTTTCTTTTCCGATCCAGTAACAATTCCTAGAAACGGAGCAATATTTTGAGTTACTTTTTTGCAGCATTGTCATGTGAAGGCTAAGATTTTTTTTTTCATGTGTGTGCAAACAATTAGAACTACAAGGAAAAGATAAGTTGTTTATAATATTATCATAGGTATATTCTATTTTTTTTTCTGGGACTAAAATGCTAATTTGACAACCTGGAAGCCTGGTGTTGTTAGTTTGACAGTGGTGTGGTAAGGGTTCCGTGTGTGCCAGGAGGTCGCATTGTATTTTTTACAATTGATTTGGTTTCAGCACGCTTTGCGATCGTCTTCGCATTCCAGATTTGTCTTGGGAGAATGGAGCAGTTTGACCGGCGGTGGAAGCTGGAGGATTGGCAAGCGCTTATAAGCTGTATAGAGTTGTATTTTAGTGTTTTTGATTAATGGTGTTGTAAATGAATCTTCCTTTTGGTTTAAAAATCGTCAGGGACTGGATCGGATGTTGATGCACGCATTGTTTTTGTTTTCAGTGACCAACCAGTGGATGTCAGATGTGTTTTGTACATGCATATACTAATCCAAATAGATCTTAATGGTTAATACTAATGTAGCTGCAACAGCGGGACTCTTCCGATGAGAGGGTGATCAACTGTGCCACAGATAAATGTTATATCTTCGTTAACTGTCTTGCTCATAGTATTATTTGAAAAGATTATTATTTTATTATTTTTGGTTTTAATATGATAATTTTTCATTGCATCTAGATTCATTTCATTAACAAAAATCACTGTTGAGATGAAATAAACTACAAATGTTTATTGTTATTTTATTTTATATATGATACTACTAGCTGAACCCGGTGCATCATGCAGCGCTGTGTGCCATTTGGCAATTGTCTGATTTAACAATTCAATCCTTGTCATTACTCTATTTAACCCACAATATCATTATATTTGAATATATTGTTTTATTGATTTTATTTACTGATTGTTTTTTATGTCCATTTGTTTATAACTTTCTTTTCCAAAACACTCACCTGTTGCGTAATTTGAAGCCTGCACACCACCAACAGTTTATGTGTACAGTTCGAGCGAACGCGGAGGATAGGAAACAAAAATTTCTCCCTATTTCTGCCGACAGTCAAACTGTTTAGATGGTTTGTGACTGTTTTTGATAGCTAAATTAAAAACGCACTTATTTGGTAATTTTTAATTATGAGTTGTTAGTATCCAATAGTCAGTATCCCAGCATGGTATAATTTTCATCATACCATCACTGTATATTATTATAATCTTATTAAAATTATTTATTAAAAAAATTAATAATAATAAAATTTCATCTGCCTCAAGGTTATAAGAGTGTTGATTCCAGATAGTACATAAATTTTATTGAATTGTATCTTATGGTGTTTTTCTATTAATTTGGATCATTGGGTATTATTAAAAATAATAAATGCCCTTCAATTCTGCTGATTATGTTTGTCCATATTTCATGAATACATGCATATTGTTGATTCATGTTTAAATAAATTTTTCGGGTTTATTTAATTGCAATATGACCTTCACATTCCAGAGTTACATTCATTTCATTCATAACCATATTCAAATTACAGGCTGACGAATTCCAACTATGGCATATTTTAATCAAATGTTCTTGTATATTTCATTTCTTTATTACATACTACATATATTGCATATAAAGACATATTATTTTCACCATATAAAATAAATACTGGGTTGGGAGGGAGCATCAGGGTATCATTCAAGCTGAAACTGGACGATGGTTTGATTGACTGCCTGAGTCTAGGAGGGAATAAATGGCATCATTTTCTATATCCTACCGATTCGATTATGATGCTGTGAATTCTACTCCAACAGTTTCAGTGAGATTGACGCGCCCTTCTTAACAAGCCATCCTGTAGAAAGCTTAATAAGTATTGCGAATTGGGTTATTCGATTTGTTGGATCGTATCGTTGGAAGGAGATTCTTATTTTCCCGTGGATTTCGTGTGAGTGTCTCTGCTTACGGGTCCACCCCTCCGTTTTTGGCCCTTCATACAGCGATATTGTGAATTCAGATCGGTGGCCCAATTTGATCTTGCTATTGAGTGGAGCTGCATCCAAGCCAAGGGCATGAAGGGATGGTGGCTACCTTACATACATACATACACATAGTATGGTTGTGTGGTAAGTACAATCATACCCTATGCTCAGGGAGTCGAGAAATTTTCGTTAACGAAAAAATCCTAAAGCAGACCGGGAATCGAAGCCAGCCACCTTCAGCATGGTGTTGTTTTGTAGCTGTGCCATCAAAGCAATGAACTTTGAATAAAGAGTTTTTTTTTTGTTTAACTTTAAAGTTCATCAACAACTTTCTAAAAAAAGGTTACAAACAAACAATAAATTATTTATTAAAAATTTAATAATTTAAATATAATTAAAATACTATAGTATAAACTTTGGCTGTATTACATTTGATATTTATTTGAAACCTCCAGAGAACCTTAAAATCTTTAGACGTTCATGGAAGAAAACAACCCAAGTAACCACAAACATTACATTATTGCACTTATTAAACCCAAAATCAACATCGGTAATGCGGGATCGCATCAATTCAACAGTTGTCAAGTAATGACGCGTTAGATTAGCCTTAGAATATAGTGGTGCATTACCAATGCAATAATGCTACTTTAGCTAAGTCTTATGGTATTACAAAAGATATAGCATTAGTTCGATCTACGTGGGGCCCTTTCAGCTTTAATCCAACTTCAATGATTCACTAGACCAGCGGTTCCCGAACTTTTTGGGCTCGCGACCCCCTTTTTGAATCAGTTATGGCCCCGCGACCCCCTTGGAAAACTAATGTGATTATGTTGCGATAAAAAATAAAGAAACACATCAATTTACGACCTTTTTGATTTACTACGACATTTTATGTTATAACCAGGGAAAAACACTCTCAGTGTGATTGCTGCGCCTGGATTTGGGACACTAGATTTGAAATTCGGGGCTGTGTTTGTGACAACGCCAATCTCATGTCATCTTCAACGTTCAGTCTGTTTCTTGTCTTCGTTTTGATTTGAAGTAGAGTGCTTGGAGAGCCGAAGTCAGCTCGCTTGCTCCTTTATCGGTCATATTGCACAGACGATCAAACGTGGCAACATTTCCTATCTTAACTTTTCGGCGCCAATTTTTTAGTTTTTCCGCGAATGCATGAAGATGATCTTGGAAGTGAACAAGATTGGATTGTTTGCCCTGAAGTTTCAAATTCAGCAAATTCAGATGCTCAAAATCATCAGCTAAGTAAGCGAGACGCTTCTGAACGTGTCCTTCATTAAAATGTACAAGGACATCATTTTTCCCTTGAGCTTTCAAAAACGTTTGGATCTCATCCTTCAATTCGAAAACACGGTTGAGTACATTACCCTTCGACAACCAGCGTACGGAAGTGTTGAAAGTTATGATCTGAGTTTATTTCCCTGCAGAGTTCCTTGAATAAACGTGTATTCAGGGCTCCAGACTTAACATAGTTAACAATGACCAATTCCAGTACTTTCAATAACCCTTCCGGCAACGTCTTGCTGGCAAGAGCATATCGATGGATCACGCAATGGACACCTGCGGCATGTGGGGCAAGCTCCTTGACCTTCTTCTGAAATCCAGATTTCTTGCCAAGCATTGCAGGAGCTCCATCGGTGCAAACCCCAAAAAGTTTTTTCCACTGCAAGTCACCGGATTCAAAAAACGCCTTGATTTTAGCCATGATACCATCACTTTTGGTAGTAGTTACAGAACTCCTCTTTTAAATCGTCAGCAGAGCATACGTACTTCACAAACACCAACAGCTGCGCACAGGAACTGACGTCCGTGGATTCATCGAGTTGATGCGAATAAAGGAGATTGTTTTATTTCTTCCAGAACTTGCTCTTTCACGTCTTCGGACATATGGGCAATTCGTCTTTTCATAGTGTTGTTTGATAATGACACTTGCCGTATTTTCTTTTCACTTGCTTCCCCAAGAACGAATCTCTGCCGTTTCAAGCCAGCTTCATGACGCCGAAAAAAGTCCACATCCTTAGTAGTATGCTCGGCATGCTTGGTATCCAAATGCCGTTTCAATTTTGATGGCTTCATTGATTCAACACTCAACACAACGCCACAAAGCACGCACTGTGGCTTATCGACGCCATTAACGATTATAGTTGTGAAACCGAATTTCATATAATCCTCGGAATACTTGCGTTTCTTTTCCATGGTGAGGCCGTCTATAAAGTACAACATAATCTTGTTCTTTTCTGTAACTATTTTAAATTTATTGAATACTTTACCTATTCAAGTTGACAATATTTAGTTTGCAGCGGTAAACCAAAATCTCAGCAAAATTTTAAATGTGGATGTTTTTTTTGAAAAAAAGCAAAATTTTAAATGTGACGCGTGAATGTTCAGTTGTAAAAGAAGACAAAACAAATGAGCCAACTACTACTGCGCATTCATTGAGTTTTTCTTCACGTTTAACGACGCACCAGGACGCACACTAATACATCAACTCACGTCTCAGTAAGAAGGAAAGAGCAAGGAAAAAATGAATCCATTCAACCGCGTGTGCTAGCAAGAAAAAGACAATGGAAGAAGCAACTGCACTTCGTTGCCTTCCGTTCACCACTACTCTGCTCTACTCGAACGAATTATAAGACGCACGAAGACCAAAATATACTCGTTTATTCATTAAATTCATGCACTTTATAAGTAGGTTGCATTTTATTTTATGGATCAGTTATTTTTTTTATTCTGTATGCATAAAAATGGTCACGCTGGTCAGATGCCCACGACCCCCCTGAGGGTCGTGGACCACCGGTTGGGAAGCCCTGCACTAGACGTAATGCATATGCCGTATATATGCATGTTATTACACCCTTATGGTTACTTGGGCAAGGCAATGTTTTTTTTATAAATTAACGCATCAAACATAGGAAAATCAATGAAAATTTGCAGAAGCATCAAAAAATTTGCAAAAAAAATTAAAAACTTCTTAAGATTGTAATCGTGTTGAGAATTTTATTTTTCTATTTATCCGATTGGAAAATCCCATAATAATTCAGGTAACTTATTAGCTAATCAAGAAGTGCAGAATTCGTTTGGAATGTAGTGGCTTCAATATTATCTGCTAAAAACTCTTAATGGTTTTCGCCTACCTTCAGGGTATTAAATCGAGTTTTTAAAAAAAATCTTTTATATTTTTTTAAATATCAGAAGTTTAATAATATACAAAATTGCAGATTTGAGTTTAATAAAAAGTTGAATTTTTATGAGCATAGAACCAATTTTATTCTTTTGAATCTTTTCTGATATTGACTTGTGAACCAGCATTTCTACAATTTTTTGGATCTTTTGACATGTTTGTTGGGGATTTATGAAATTCTAGCGGCCAATAACTGCATAATTTTTGCTTAAATAAAACTGTTTGAAATTGAATACACTCAATAAAAGCAAATGCGGAAAAACGTTTTCTAAATAAAAGTCAAATTTGGAAAAACTTCAGATAATTGTATATGTTTTCAAGAAGAAAATTAAATACGAAGCATTGTTGCGGAAAGGTCTTGGCTTCTTCTTTTAGATTTTTATTTAGAAATTGTTGGAGTAGATCTTCCATTTGAGGTTCGACCAAAGTCGCAGCTGGGTGACCTTGGGAATGTTGTCGGTCTTCAATATAACGTTTATCAACAGCCGATCTTCATCTTCTCCAGTGATTTCTTGGCATAATACCAAAAAAGACCACATTCTTCTTCGTGTGATACTTCTTGAGGAAGGAGGCAACTTCCGGCAGGCACTTCGTACTGTATATCTCCTTCATTACCGCTAGCCACGATAGAGACTTAGAAATTCCCTTACCGTCCTCACCGTCGTCAACGCTTATTTCCTTGGTGGATGACGTACCGTATCCGTTCTCCTACCAGTCGTTGCCTTCCAGCGCCAAGTAGGTCTTGTCCTCAATTATGAACAAGTCGTCGCGCTTCGCCAGAAGATGTTTTTCACCAGCATCTTCAGCCGCTCCATTTGGGTATTGATTAACGTTGTCAATTTTATTCTGTACACAGGGTTGCTACAATTGGCGTTGCACAGGAAGATTCATCAGCTGGTGGCAGGGCAATTGCATGCAGAATTACTCAAATCAGTCCATTTTTTAATGCATGCGTTAATTGCTACAAATTAGAATGGACTTCAAGAATTTAAGAAAAGTTTGTGACATTTGTACAACATAAAATGCAAATAAATAAGGCTCTCAAAACAATGTTTTAGAGAGTATAAGCTCAGCTTATTTTTGCGAAATAACCATACCCCACATCACTCTCAAATAAAATTCTCACCTTACCCCAAATTCCTTACGCTTATTTCGGACAAAATCATCAATAAACCTTAATAAACAAATACAGACATTTTTCAATGTTCCTTACAGACATTTTGAAAAACTGTTTGGCATCCCTGCTCAAGACTACATGATTCTTATATCCCATTAGTGATGCTTAGAATCTTATAAGACAAAGAAAGAAATCAATCCTAATACAAAAACGAGACAGGCAGATAGATTTCAAAAAATAAATTCCTATATGAACTGTACATAGGTGGCATGATGGTAAATTTGTTTCGATCTACTTTACTCGAACTAATTTTCTGAGTTGAGGAAGCTGAGTAGGATTTTATTTGAGCTCTCTTTTAAAAATCAGAATCCGCTTACATCGAGTCCGTCTCAAAATTAATCCTATTGAAATTCGGACGAGACCACACCCACAAACACCGGGTGATCGATCTGCTTATAAATAGCAATTTAATGTGCAAATTGCCATCGGATAGTTGACTGAATGTAAACAATCGCGGTTCAACACCTGCCGAGCGATCGAACTAATCTCGGCGGTTGGTGGGTGTGACTTACTATCAATGCTCACAGCACGTTTGATTGATTAGAATTTGCACCGCACGAGGTTATGTATGTACGTGTTTACTATTAACATCCCGATTGCAGTCAACAACGGAAAACAATGTTAATTAAAAGCGTGTAAAGTGTGCTCCACAGTTGGTCGGATTCTGTGTTTGTTTGCTGAATAAATGTTTAATCGTTAAACAATGGGGAACTAGGAAAACAGATTCCACCCGGTGATAACACTACAGCTTGCAGAATATGACGTGTCACGATTCAATCGGGCACAGCTTGGAACCGTGACAGGTTTTTTTTTGTCTTGCAATAATTCTCGAGTACTTTTCAAAACAGACGTATCTGTAAACAAAGAGGGGAAGTAAGATTCAAACGTAAATTTCTCAAAACTCTTAGCACCCACATGGAAAGTAGCATCATAATCATGTTGGGGATATGTTATTCCTTGTGTTGGTGGCCCTAGTTTGCATAAAAGTGCTAAAGGGTGCAAGAATTTAACGTTTGAATTTTACTTCCCCTCTTTGTTTACAAAATCAGATACGTCTGTTTGAAAAAGTACTCGAGAATTGACTATCGATTGTAGACATAGATACCATTGTGATAAGATTCTTTGGTATCTTGCCTTGAGTGGATACCATTTTCTAACCGTTTAACTTCGTTATCACCGTCGAAGTTTAATTACGATGACAGGATGGATGTAACGCAACTATCCTCGGTGTTCAGTGTAGTTCATAAATAGTTGGCTAACAAAGGAATTCGCCCTAAGCGCCGGGCTCTGCGTAGGAAGTAGGCCACAAGAAGTTTTACTGGCAAATCTAGGAGGTGAAAAGAGACTAGTTTCCGTTCGAGCAGAATTCATGGATGAACAAACCCAAACTGGCTTGATTACTTTGCGGAAGTTATTCCGAGTTCGGAGGCCGGAGATAGATAACTTTGCAATGTTGACACAATAATGTTGAGCCTCCAACCTGTGCCCGGGTTTGCTCGGGGAAAATAGGCTTACGACGTAAGTGTGCTACTAATGGCAAGCAACACTCGTCATAATTGGATGCACAGTTGGATAACAATGCCAGGAGTAAATATTCAGGATAATGAACACTTCCGGGTAACTGATGATAATTTATTTCAACGAACGACAGGAGAATCCTCGACCGAGATAATCAATTTATACCGGCAGTAACAGATGAGTCCTCGTGCTGTGGTTTGAGTGGATGTAAGCCGGATAATTGTGTTTGTTTCGGATGGCATTATCGGAATGGGAATGTAATTAGGATTAATTTTACGATCAACCTTGCACTTTTTAAGAGTCTTCATAATTCGTGATTTTATGGGATTTGGGGGATTGATTGCCTTGGATTATTTCTTATGGCATATGCTTATACTGACTGGATCATACTGACTTTGATTTGCATACACTCTTAGCAATAATGACTTAATTGTAGGTTCTAAAATACACCAATTGTTAAATCCTTATTTCAAATAAAGAGACTGTTTTCAAATGCAATTTTTCAGTGATAGCCGATTGAGCAGCGTAACACAAGTATTTATACGTATATTTCACTTATTACGCTCTCTCTCGTTGGTCAAATTTTTCACTTTGTCGACGGTGAGAGGGCTTATCCCAAGTAACATTGGAAAAACCATCCAGCTTTATTTAGTTTTATTAAAGTTTTATGAAAGCCACTAGAAATCAATTTGGTTTTATTATGGCAGCAAGAGAAGGTTTTCTTAAAACCTTTCTCTAAAATTCCTTTCTCTCCTATCAAAGGTTTTATTTTGACTTCATGAACTCGTAAAATGTAATTTTGAAATGCTGTTTTAGGACTTCATTAAAATTATCTTATTATGGTCAGTTGAAAAAGCATTTTAAAACCATTTTGCCTCCAGTAAATGTACATTAAACGGCTAATTGGCATTGAGTAAAGTAACCAAATGACCAAATAGTTTTATAATAGCCATTGCGAAGATAATTTTGGCTTTTTGTCAGAACTGTGATTTCTTTCCAATCGCATATATTGAAAATATGAAATAATTGAAATGTGGAAAATGTATCTCAAATTTTTAATGCAATAAAAACCAGAGACCGATTTTGGCATTCCTTTTGTTAACCTTATTGAATTCCATAAATTTTCAGGAAATTCATGATTAATTTATCGAATATGTTCCTCTCAATTTTGTTCTTGTTGATGTAAACTTGCATAATCTCCGAGACACATTTATTTTATGCTCTTATCGTGCCAATCTTCTTTATAAAACTAAATGCGCATATGATTTGGAGCATGATACGCTGTAAAAAAACTCAATTTGTTTTGGATATTTTGCTGTCAAACAAATTTTCCCACAACACTAGAACTTGTATTTCTTCGATATTATTTACTGTAAAATGAATCAGAAGAGCATTGAATCGAACAAAGCCGAAACAGCAAAAACCAACCACGATATCACCGTGAAGTTTGACAGCTGATTTTGATGGCAGCCAATAGGTTTTATGAAGGTTCTCAAGTGGTTATAACATCTTTCACTAGAATATTTTCAAAATCTTTTCTGATCTTGTAAAGGTTTTATACATTTGTTTGCACAACCGTCTATAGAGTGAGCCACATTATAAAATATTTTGGATGCATAGAAGAGGTGTTGGTGGACAAAACAGCTTTGAATGTAGTTTTATCATCAAAGCCGCGAGGAGTGATATACGGATGGAATAAAACTAATATTGTTACTTGGGATCTCATGCTATAAACTTGCATGAGAGAACAAGAATTTGATCAGTAGTGTTGATCACATGTTCTAGTCATTTTTTCTCTGCCACGTCGTAGAACGTTTATATCAAGGCATTAACATCGGGTGTGATACTGGCGGGTTATGCTGCAATTCACTCTAAGACTTCTTACTTTTAATCTAAGGGAAACGGCTAAATGTACACTTTTCGTTTTCGTGGCAACTAATGTTGTTGATTATCCATTTGTTTTATGGAATGAATTACCAAAATACCTGGTTCGCGCATGGTATAATAACTGAATGTAATTGAACCATTTTCGAAACGGGTGAATGTTTTGATCAGGGTAGTTACCTGACTGTTCGAAAAGAAGCTCATAGTCACAGAAAAGTGTTACTTAAGATTGACGATGACAAGCACGTATATTAGAGATAGAACGAGAAGGGGCCCGCTTGGGAAGCACCATTTGTAGCAGCAGATTAAATCTTTCCATGTTGTTTATATCAGTACCCAGGAGACAACAACATATGAATATCTAATGTTGATCTTGATAACTGGCCTTGGTATTAAAGAGCTTTTTTAAGAGGTAAAATACCTAAGCAAAATACCTAAGAATTACAAGCAAAATATCTCTCGAATAGCAAAACTTGTTGTTTTGGATACCTGGGAATACCTTAGAGGTACATTTTTGGTCTTAAGCGTTTCCAGATGAAACTGCCTGGAAAAGTTCAAAATCTTGCACGACCCTCTCCGGATTTGGATGAAACTTTGCACATGTCTTCAGAATTGGTGATGATGGATTTTCCGCGGGTTACAGGAATTTTTTGACTCAAGACATTTTTTTCAAAAGGGCGTATGTGTTTTGATATGCGTATTTTTCAAAAGATCATAACTCGAAAACCGTTGGTTGTAAAAAAATTGCGTCCGAGAAGAAGTTGTAGTGAATTAATTTGACTTTATGAAAAAAATATGTACACTGCAAAAAAAAATTTCTTCAAAAAATCAAAAATTAAACTTAAAAATCAATTAGTAAATCTGTCCAACGTACGATTTCTATATATTTTTTTCCAAAAGGCTTTGAGTCATAAGAAGAAGAATAGAAGTTGCTCCACGATGGAGCAACTTAAGATAAAAAAGTTCTTAGAATTAAGAAAAATTCAAGTTTTTTCCAATTTGTTGTTTTTGCATAAATAACCATATTTTAATAATATAATACGATTCTTCTAGTGATTTTAAACAAAAATGCTCTTGGTGAGCAACATTCTATATAGACCCGTTTTCGAGATCTAAAAGGTAATAAAAGGTATATTGTAGAAAATTTTATGTACAATTTGAAAAGAATACTTTTGCAGATGGACAATCACGACTAACATTTGAAAAAGGGATATTTTCATGGAAAAAGCAATTTTTTCGACATTAATTTCAAATTATCTCGAAAACGAATCAATATGCTCATGCTCATGCTCTAAGAACTTTTTTTATCTTAAGTTGCTCCATCTTAGAGCAACTTCTATTCTTCTTCTTCTGACTCAAAGCCTTTTTGAATTTTTTTTTATAAAAGTCGTACGTTGGACAGATTTGCTAATTGATTTTTAAGTTTAATTTTTGATTTTTTTGAAGAAATTTTTTTTTTTACAGTGTACATATTTTTTTCATAAAGTCAAATTAATTAACTACAACTTCTTCTCAGACGCAATTTTATTACAACCAACGGTTTTCGAGTTATGATTTTTTTAAAAATACGCATGACAAAACACATACGCTCTTTTGAAAAAAATGTCTTGAGTCAAAAAATTCCCTCAACCGGCGGAAAATCCATCGTCACCAATTCCGAAGACATGTGCAAAGTTTCATCCAAATCGGAGAGGGTCGAGTTCAGTCATTTGCTCATTTGGCAGAGAAATGCTCTACTGTTGGTTTAAATCGGTCCTCAAACTCTATGTTTTTAACGTATTATTGTATTCCATTAAAATAAACCATCCACACTTGTGAGTAGCCCCAACAGCATCTTTACTTTTCGAGCAAGGCCGGCGCCGGTATTGCCTTGGTTTGGGATCACCAGTTTTTACACATTGAGGATGTATGCTGGTCCCAAGCATCATCTTTAGGTTCTCTGTGTAATAACAGCTGATCTGGCAATAACGGAGTAGCAACCACCAGCGGTCAATGATGCTCATGCTCATGCTTGAGCTGATTTCTCGTGATCACTAGTGTCCTCACCAAATGGTGTAAAATTGTGGTTCTGTAAGCGTCTTGATATATTCTTCAACATGCGATTCTTTGAGCGTCAGAATACAATTATACTGCAGTTGTAAAATCCGTTTGTACAACTTCTAAGCCCTGCATTTGCAGGTTTTTTGTTCCACACACTGTTTCGAAATTTTCTGTTTCTTGTATGCCTTCAGATTGTTACGCTTCTTGATCCGTCGCACCAGTTGTCTCAGCCTTTTTATACATTGATTTGTTTCGGTTGATAAGGTTGACTTCCGATCCATATTTGGATCACTTGGTTCGGATTTTCTTTCTCCGCCCTGCATGTCAGCAAACATTGATTCTTCCCCGAACTTGTTAATGATTGATTTCATAGTCGCTTGGCCAAATTGGTGTACAATGAAACCTTGCTCACGGTGTTATGATTCACATCTTGCATTTTAATCTTCTTTTCGCTTATCTTGGTTTGTCATACCGGAAAAAATAAAATTTCAACAAACAAACGAGTCCTGAATGGAATTTGGACACTCTGAACGTTTACAACGTTCGATGATAATTATTTGCCTCTTAATGTTTCTTTTTTTGTTATGTTGTTCAACATTTTTAAGTTTTTCATTAGCTTATCGTAAATTTGATTAAACATTTCTGTTGAACTTTCAGATATTATTTATTTTATCACTTCATCTTCTACTATTAATGAACTTTCAGCGGAAAATTTCAAGCCCTTTGGTACTGCGGATGTGCTGCTGTCTATGAATTCCCGGACACCTTTAAATAAATGGAAATGTTTCAAAAGAACCACAACGCAATGCTAGTGGTTCCCATGCGAATTCTTATTGCGGAACCACAAACATGCATCCGACATTTCGTGTTCCATTCTTCCGCACGCATGTTTACACACCCGAGCCCATGCACAAACGGATCACGGCAGCAGATCTTAATTTTCCCATTAAAAATCGCTCACGTCTCAGTGGCTCATTTTCACAGCTGCTTATTATCAAATCATACGCAGCGGATCGCACGACCGATGATGAAGTTAAGGCGTGGTTGCAAATTTTTCCAACAGTTCATAATTGGAGAAGTGGAAACTGGATTTACCATTTAGGCTGACTCCTCCCAGCCCAACAACGGCACCGAAATCGGCGGCTTCAAGAACCCGGGTATGGTCATATTGTTTTGACGAATAATTGCCCGGCCTCCTCGTGTACACACGTTGGCTTTTTATTTTCCCGCGCCATTACGCAGTTTCTGACATTAAACGCCTGACTGGCTGAACGACACGAGATCCGAACGAGCTTCGGTAAAGGTAATTTAATGCACTTTGGTGTTTTTGATGCCAAGGTTACGCCTGAAAGGGGCTGTTCGTTTCCATTTTCTGCTTTGTGTGTTGTATGCTGGAAAACGACTCGCAGTTTGTTTTTTTTTAACATGTATGACTCACTTTTTGCTCGGAAATCGCGTCAGCTACATATGGACTGCGGTTTCCGAATTTAAACCAATTTTAATCCCCTTCGATTGACCTCCAAAATTTTTGCGTTCTACATTTTATTGAACGCGTTCACGTCTTGCACGTGAACAGAAAAAAAAGCACAACCTCAATACGAAAACCGAGACCCGGAAAAATGCCGCCAATAAAAAGTGTTCAGTGAACCGAATACCCTCTCCAATCGATTAAAACTTCTGGCGAACGGTCGGTGAGGAAATAACAGCCGATTCATCCGTAAAGTGTCCTTTTGCGGCTTTTCGCATGACCAACTTCTCAAGTCTCTTCCCGATCGTACTTCCTAGGAACGGAACGACCGTGTCTTCGTTCAACGTTGTTGTAATTAACGGCAATACTGTGGCGAGCTCGGCCTTCCGTTGGCGCTGGACGGGAACGGTACGCATCCTTTGTATCCTGCAACACAACGGGATTTAGTTCCACCTCATTTGGCTTTCAGGTTATACAAGCGGAAACGAGGGAAAATCCACCGCAGCGAATGCAGGCTAAGCACGGTCAGTTGACAACTCGCTCTCTGGCTAACCGAATGTCGGGTGTTGGACTGAGTGTCATGTGTGGGTGGGTGGAGGATTGTTTAAAAAATAATTACCGCGAGCTTACAGAATAATTATGCCCGGCTGAAGTTGACTGTTTTAGTTGTAACAGCTGGCCAGCAACTGAATGTTGTAAATTTACAACATGTTCTTCTTCTTTGGCTTGGCGTTCTAGTTTAAGTTCCGCATTTGTGGATGGAAAATGCTCTACGTCAGCTTACAGTTTCTATTTTCGGCCAAATACATGGAACAGTGGTGGAAAATGTACATTTTTCACAAAATCATCTCATCCTGCGAAATGTTGTATCTTGTACTGAAGCAATAGTATACCAATACAGTTCAAGCATTGGAAAAGAACAGGATGAAAAATGATACTGTTCATTCGCTCCTACAATCCGATTGTCACACCACCAATTTCTGCTTGAATGGTACCTCCCAATCCAGACTATATTCAATGACATATATGTTATAGAAGAGCATATTTATTTAATAGTATAACATAATCATTGTTCAAGCTGCGTTCTAAGGTCTGTATCCGCAATAATCCGGACACCTCAAAACATGAATAAAACATAAATCTCGCATTATATTTCCGTCGTAGTTGTTTATTTCAGATTCATGGGAGGTGTTTTAACAATTCGTGCAGACAAAACATAGTTATTCGGTATTTGCATAAAATTTTCGAACTTTGCGCTTAACTCCGTCCATTAGGGTTAGTACAGACGCTCCAGAAATCGTAGAAGCCGTCTTTGTCAAAATTTGCTGGTAGTGTTTGATGTCTTTGATACCTTGCTTCTTTCCAAAAGCTTCCGCTTCATCAGAGCCCAATATCTCTTGATTGGTCGTAGCTCTGGGCAATTTGGCGGGTTTGAGGTTTTTGGTACAATGTTCACTTGATTTGCTTGATACCACAACATCACAGTTTTAGCATAGTAGCATGATGCCAAATCGGGTCAGAACAAAGGTTTTTCTTTGTGACTTTTGATGAAGAGTAGCAATCGCTTCTGCAAACACTCTTTCCGATAGATCTCCTTGTTCATTGTGCCTGTAGTGACGAAAGATTTACTCTTTTTGCCACACGTGCAAATTGTTTGCCACACAAGGTATTTTTTGGGAAATTTCGATGCCTTCTTCATTCTGAAATGCTCAGCTGTAGCATTTCTGGCCATAGCAGGTTAAAAAGCCAGCCCTGGAAGCTGTTTGAAATCCTCCAGGACATAAGTTTCATCGTCCATAACAACGCATGAAAACTTCGTCAAATATTCGCAGTACAAACGTCGAGCCCGTGATTTTGCTGCCATGTTTTGTTTTTCATTGCGATTTGGAACTGTTTTAACTTTATACAACTTTTTCTTTCGTAGCCATCTTGAATACTAAGCATGAAATGTAAACATCAATCATAGTCTTTTTCATCATAGATTCTCAGGTATACCACAGTGAAATTCCTTCATTCATTCCTACGTGCAATATTTCAAAAGTTACAATGATTTGAAGGTGTCCAGATTAATGTGTGGATACAGATTTCAATAGCTCGATGAATTTTTTGAAGTGAGTTTTTCTTTTGGTGTCTTGCTTGCTTTGATCGTTTTGGCAACGCACGGAAAGGTACGAAAGAGAGGAAGAAAATTGTTGCCTTAACAGCAAAGCAGAGCTTTTTGACTTGTTCATCAGAATCTCCCTAGCATTCGTTGAGAACAGTTCAATTGATACAAAATGGGGAGAAAGTTGTTGAATGTTTGAGGGGAAATCGGGTAAAATTGACAATTTTCTGTGGTCAACCCTTAACGAAACCATCACTATTCGATTTTCTGGAGGTTTTTACATAAGTTCAGTGCAAATGAGAGTACTATTACTAGCACCAATCTTCATAACCGCATGGTATATGAGATTTTTCAAGTATTCAAAATTGCCAAAATGGATCACTTCATGATCAAAGTGAACTTTGTTCTATTCAGTCCTACAGCTTTTTCTGCAAATTTACAGTGCATTTGGGTTCAATATAGTAGCACCAAGTTTAGTTTTTGGGTAATAATTCTAGTATGCATCCAAAATGGCGGGAGAAATGGGCAAAATGGGACACTTACTGAGGTCAAACCCGCATTTTTTCCCATAAAATAAGCTACTTTTTAGGACGCCTACCATGCGCCGTCTAAATTAATGGGATTTTGGTTCCATTTTTGTCCACTGTGCACTGGATGTTGTCAATCTGAAATGTTACAATCTATATCTCACTCCAATTTTGAGACTCTGAAACGTCTTTGGTTTATCCTTGATGATGAAACTCTTCATTGAGTGTATACATTAAATAAGTCTGGAATAATAATGAGTAAATTTTCTTCCCTCGGACATGTGATCTGGTCGCGATGGGTGGGCTTTCGCCATTACCACTGAAATAGCAACCAAAGACATATTCCGTAGTAGTTGTATCACATGTTGACTACATTTATCCTACATGTAATCCAACGGTCGTCCTGTCTTGGAGGCTTGAATGCTGCTGCATTCTGGTGGAGCTCTTTCCTCAGTGATATTGATGTGGAGTTTCCTCTTGGTTGCAACACCTTTTTTATGCGTTCCTCGAGATAATGAGCCGTAGCCACGGTTTAATATAAATCTAGCTAGACAGATAGATATTGATAGACAATATATTCTAGATTATCGACATTCGTACACCAAAAAATTTCAAGATTTAAAAAATCGGTCATTTAAAACTTATAGAACAATTTGGTGAGACCATTCCAATTTTGGAAATTCATAACTACTTCCGTCATTTTCGTTGCCAATTTATGATTTTTTCTTGCTCTATATTGAATAACCTTATTGCGAAATGCCTTGGAATATCGACTTTCAGTGCCATTTAACCTGTTAGTTTTCAAAAGCTATCAAATTGCGTTAGAGCAGTTAGAGATTTAGAGCGAAATAGCAGTTAGAGAAAACATTTCCTGTGTATAGTTTGTTATTTTCTCGTAGAGAAGGTTTCCAAATAGCTATAAAACTTCACTTTTAGAGTAGGATAAAGTCGTGATATTGGTTGCTGAATATTTTTTAAATTTTAAATTAGTTCAAGGATAGATCAAAAAGATAAAGCTATCATTTTGAAAATATACCTGTCATGAAATGTTGTTCCTTACTATATTTTACTTTACTTTACTTTACTCTCTACTTCTCAGTTCTGCCACCTGCCGCTCAAATTAGAGTTCTTTGAAGCACATCCACTGTTTTCAATTGATCCCAAAGCAGGTGTGATCCCGAAAGATTAGTTAAATAACAAACTACCTGTTCAACGAACAAGTTGAACGAGAGGCCACTGATTTTGACGTGGGATTCCGGTGCAATCCATTCCAGGATTTCTACCACATTCTACTCAGGGCATTGAGCGATCATTGCGCTAAATTTTGTGCCAGAGATTCACAGTTTTTTTTAAGTGAATTTAAATACGCTGTCCAATATAACTCTACTAACGTTAAATTCGATGCCGCCGTCTGTCTACCTCATTCTACGGACCAGATTTCCGCGATTCTGCAAAGGCTGCAGAAATGTCGCGAATATAACGCGCTCACAGATCATCTTTTCATCGATTCAAAATCAGCTTATGATACAATAGATCGACACCAGCTATAGCAGATTATGCACAAATATGGATTACCGGAAAAACTGACGCGGTTAGTGAAAGCAACGATGAATCAAGTGATGTGTGTCTTCCGAGTATCAGGGGCACTCTCGAGTCCCTTCGAATCTCGAAGAGGGTTAGGGAAAGGTGATAGATTGTCGTGTTTGTTGTTCAACATCGCATTGGAGGGTGCTGGGATAGACACGAGTGGCACGATCTTCAGGAAGTCTGTTCAACTATTTTGTTCCGCCGACAGCATTGATATCATAGCACGTAACTTTGAGACGATGGCGGAAACGTACATCAGACTTAAGGCTGAAGCTGGTAGGATTGGGCTTGTGAATATGAGTTCAAAACAAAATACATGAAGGGAAGAGGCTCACGAGAAGACAATGTTAGCCTCCTACCTCGAGTTCAGATCGACGGTGATGAAATCGAGGTGGTAGACAAATTCGTGTATCTGGGCTCATTGGTGACCGCCAATAACGACACGAGTAGAGAGATACAAAGGCGCATTATGGCTTGAAATCGTGCCTTCTTTGGACTCCGAAGGACGCTTAGATCGAACAAAGTTCGCCGAACTGCAAGTTCGACCACCTATAAGACATTAATTAGACCGGCAGTTCTCTACGGCAACGAAACATGGATATCGCTAGTGGAGGACCAATTGGTGTCTTTGAACGGAAGGTACTGCGTACCGTCTACGGTGGAGTGCAGATCGAAGACGGAACGTAGAGGAGGCGTATGAATCACGAATTGCATCAGTTGCTGGGAGAACCTCCCATTGTACACATCGCTAAAACTGGTCAACTACGATGGGCTGGGCATGTCGTAAGAATGTCGAACGACATACCTGATAAAATGGTTCTCGAAAACCAACCGACGGGTACAAGAAAAAGAGGTGCAACGAGCAAGGAGGATCGATCAAGAAGAAGGCGACCTGTGGACTCTCCGGCTGGCAAAGTACAATCAACGACCGATTACAATGAAAAGAAGTTACAGCAGAAGCCACACTGCAAGTTTGGTGGGAAAGATCTGAAAAAGTCGTAAGGAGCTTATGAGGAGAAGGAGACACGAAGGGAAAAATCAAATTCTCAAATGGATAGAGGGGATTGTGAAAGAAGTGTGGAAGCAGAATAATCGAAAACAATGGATAAGGAAAGGGGAATGAAGAAGAGTGGAGTGGATAAAAAACAGTATGGAATAAGAGAGTAAGACAAAGAGAATCCAGGGAAATCCAGGTCTTGTCCTGAGGGACTAAAGCTTGAATTTGTACATTGGTTAAAAGGCGGGTGGCAGGAATTAAGCCAGATGTCTTATCTGCCCATGACAAATGTTTGGTCATTGATCGAATAGTGTACTACACTCTTAAGGGCGATGCCCTAGTTGTAGAGGCAAAGAGCGCCATAACGTATGCTGAAATTCGCCGGAAAGTGGAAACCGCCCAAGCTAGACGACGTAATCGTGGAATGATAGAAGAACGTACGAGATATTTTCCAAGAAACAGTCGTTGAGTCTAGAGACCGGGATAAGATTACTACATTTAACGAGCTGAGGACAGTTCGTTAAGTACATGGTGACCTTGGAGATGTTCTGAAGAAAATCTAGTTACGAATACGGCAGCTCGTAGATGGCGATTATACGGCGTCAGAAGCCGGTGACTGAAATCTGATGACTTGAAGGCTACAACGGATCTTATCTAGGCAGAAGAGAAAGGGCATATCGCAAGATATTGTTCAAAGTAAAAAAAACTCGTTCAGATTTTGTCAGGGAGCTCTATGGTGGATACAGTTCGGACAGCGATCGAGGAAGCTGAGTAGTCGGCGAATTAGAAGCGGAGTGGAGATCGATGCTTTTTACAGCGCTAGCTCGGTTTGCATAGCCTATACGCTGCAAATCATGAGAATTCCTGACTACCTGTGTCGGATTGTGGAAAGTTATTCCCAGCATCAAGTCTCGGTTTACAAGACACACATGGACGAACGCTTTGGAACAGGATGTACAATGGCTGAGACTACCGAAAGGAGTTGTGAACGTTGAAATTGTTGACGAAACGTGAGGTTGAGCTAGCAATGTTGTGTCCAAGGTAGATAGCCCAGTACAAAACGGAGAAGCTACGGGTCAGCAATTGGAAAGCGGTGCAGTGAGCTGAACTAGGCGAACTGTAGCCTCAAATCGACAACCGACTGTGCTTCGATGCGGTAGCCAGCATCGTGCCGAACAACGGTGGATCAAGTACTGGTAAGCGTCGTCTGTCAGCTAGCGAATTATCATCGATACTGAGGTACGGATGTCCAGCCTAGATAGCTACGCTGGCCACTAAGCGGAGTCTGGAATAGTTGAACAACCCTTTTAGGCTCACGTTGATGGAAGTCATGAACGCGTGTACATTGTTCATTGAGCTGAGTTCATCGGTATATGTATAAGACTCGGCCATTGGTTTTTTCAAGCAGTCCTAATACCCGTCTCTTGATGCAAGAATGGTAAAAGCAAGTTTCTAACATTTTTCAATCGATTTGTATTCGACACCAAACTGCAGTTCAGTCAGTTTTTGTTCGTTTTGTTTGCGACTTTTTTTTCTCAACCGATTCCCGATAAAAGGATGTTCAACCAACCGGTCTGCCTATCAGTCTCAACTGGTTGGAGTGCATACATGAAATGAATCGCGAAACGCGAAAATCCTACGCAAATGTACGCTCTTTTGGTGGAGATTTGAAGTGGAAGGATTGACTTTGGCGGAATTTAAGGGCTGATACGTTTCACTACGTGGCACCGCGCTGTTCGGAGTGGTGCAACAGCGTGTCCCTTTGATCCCGTGTGCAAGTGCACGCGAAACTGGAACGAGATTACATTAGGCACCGTCCGTTGAGCTTTGCTTAAATCACGTTTCAGACATAATTTTGCGCGAACAGTTGCTTCCCGTGGCTTTGTTTTTGCGGGCAATCGGAAATGCTTGCTCAGCTGGGCGTGGGGAGAAGAGCTATTTGCTGTTTCGTTAGTGCCATGAGCTTGGAACGGCTGCATTCACAGATGGGGACAAACGAAGCATTGATTTCGAGTCGGGCACGTACGATTACAGCGGCAGGGATGCAACAGAAAACTATTATAAGCATCTTAGAAGGAAGGGCACGTGGCTTAATGTTGATATTTTATTCGCTGCAAGTTTGTATCATGGCCAAGAAAGACATTCTAGGGATGAAGCTTCTTGTTTTTTCATAGATTAATTACGTCTCTACTGGGTCTTTACGCTGCTTCCCCACGCAGTATTGAACTCAGGTTAGTGTAGCTGATCAAAAAATAAACCGGGAATGATTAAAGCACAAGGCACTTTTGCTAGACTTTTACATTATAATTTGCCTTAGAGAAGGTAGGAATAGACCGGACAAATTTTTAGAATAACAAATGTCTTTTACGTACAGTCATCTATTGTCAGGGCCTATATCACGACCAAAAATTAAAAAAGGGAGATATTTTGCTATTGGGTTTCGTGATGAGAAACTAATAGTCAGTTTCTATTGAGCTCAAAGAGAGAAAAATGCTATTTGATCTAACTCTGACGATGCAAGTGACTGCAATTTCCAACTAGTCGGTTTAATTTAACAATTTAATTTAAATTTATAAGTAAAAAAGTGTTCATAGTTGAGTATACACAATTGTGCAATAATAAAATCGTATGGCTAAAACCAAGAATGGTCCACAAAGTCACATAGAACTCAAATATGTATTCTAATGCGACCTGAAGGTACCTTTTAAATTCCAAAAGAAACTGACGCGTCCACCGCCTAAGAATGTTCCACAAAAACTAGTAGTAGAATTCGGTGAGTTCATTCCGTTTATGAGAAAAAAATTTAAGCTTATTTCGATCTCTAACTGCTTTGTTTTTTTTTTTTAAACAAATTAATATCATTTTCTCTCTGCTATACTATGACTGAATCGAGTATTAGAAAATGACCACAAATGTCAGCTTCCACCGCCGCTTGATCTGAACAAGAGAAACTAGATGCAAACTCGCCAAGGTAATCCATAAAAACAATCGTAGAAGTTGTTTCGATCATCTTGTTTGATAGAATTGCTAGCTTCGCCATGAAGCATTTGATAGAATATGAAAAAAAGAAAAAAAAAATATACATAGGGCCAAAATCTGAAAAAATTACGGATTACATGCAACTAAGGATTTCCAAACAATACAATAATCCAAAAATTCAGGAGGGCAATCTTCAGATCATTGAATGATTGTTCTCACAGCCGACGGTGGGTAGTATTAACTGCAGCCTGTGGAATAGTATAACCTATAATTACGATCTCAACCAAGCATCCTACGTCAGCAGCCAAGCCCTTCGATGACTACAACAATGGTGAATAATAAAACTCTGCGTGGGTAGTAACCATAGTCAGACTGACTCCAGAAGCCAAGAATTTGTAGAGTTTTGATGTTAGTTAGATTTTGAGCACTTCTAAGAGTTGCTATTTTATAAGCGAACCGCGCATGGCTTGTAAGAGCCACTTTCTGTACAAAATGAGACTAAGAATGCTCTTTTTTTAAATCGCATTAAAAATGGAATCGTTAACATATTGCCGCTTAAAACTAATTTCAATATTTCATGCAGGTCACATAGTTTCTTTCAATTAGGAATTCAAATCAAGAAGGCTACATTAAATAAACCCTTCTTACAGTTTCCAAACCTTCTATTCGTTTATATGTTTTGTTAACTCCGATTGAAAATAAGTTATCATATTAGGTTCAATGTTGCAAAAGAAAATTCCATCTAAAATTTGAGTCATTTGAGCTACTTATTTTCACGGATTCAATTTACTTTGCTTCTTCTTCCACCGACCTTCTTCAATAGTATCCGTGTTTTTTTCTTGCGTTTCTTTTCTTCACCTCTTTCCAGAATCTTTTCTTCTATATCTTAATTTGCCTTCTTCTGTTTTTTTTTTCTCTCCAATTTATTCTATTGTTTCTCATTTTACGCTTCTCATTTGTTTATTTTTTTGCTCATTTACCTCCACTTTTTTTTCTCTTTTTCTATCTACTTTGTTTCATTTAGTAACATTTTACCTTCCTGTATTCGTCTATTTTTACTATGCAGTTAAGTTGCTTTCTCGAATATTTTCCCGAGGCTGAAAAGCTCAATAATAAAGATATCTAATCTAATCTAGTATTTTTATTCTTCTTCTTCTTATATTAAATGTTATCTGTAATCTGTGTTTCGCAAATTACTATTTTTGTGTTTGAAACACTTTTCTTCTTTTGCTTAGTTTGATACTTCCACATTCTGCTTTACTTCTCACTTGTCTTCACTTTTCCAGCGTCTCTTATCTTTTTTAGTCATTGGTTGTTTCCATTTATCCATTTCTCATGTTCTTTACACTTTGGTTTGCTTCACCTATTATCATCTTCACTTCAATCGTTTCACTTACAAATCTTTTTATAAAAACTTTAATAATTTTGATATTTTATATTTTTTTGTGTTGAAATTTACATAATCATCTTTAAATATCTGTCGAAACATGAATCTTTGAGACGTTTTTGTTTGTTTCCTGATTATTGAGCTTTTCAGCCTCGAGCCGATTCATCTTCACCCAAAAACCGCTATGGGTATTTTCGTAACTTGGGGGTGGGATTCAAACTTGTATTTTTGGCGTGAAAGGTATGAACGTTAACCACTACGCTAGCGTCAACAACGATTTACAGCTTTTATACGCCGTTCTCGATCCAAAAGTATCCATGTTGCAGTGTGTTTGACAGTATTTCCCAGGGTTTATGAAATATGAGGGGCCATTTTTAAATCGAATATGGTGTCAAACATCGATTTACCGTCTTTATAAACTGTTATTGATCCAAAAGTATCCATATTGAAGACTTTTTGACAGTATTTCCCACTCTATACGGAGCTGAAGTTGCCATTTTGGATTCCTAAATGGAATCGGATATTGATTTCCGGCATCAAGACGCCGTCTGTGTTCCAAAAATCTCCATAATGCAGGGTATTTGACTGTATTACCCATTTTTCCTATATGAATACATAGCTACCATATTGGATTCTGCATTCACATTCGCAGAATTCCAGCCATTAAACGCCGTTTCGGATCTAAAACTATTGACATTCCGAAACAGAAACCGCCATTTCCAAATTGGCATCGAACATCGATTTCCAACCTTAATTGACCGATTCTGATCCTAAAATATCCATATTGCCGGGGTATTTGACAGTATTTTCAACTTATTTTGCTACAGATGCCGCCATCTTGGATTCCAAAATGGCGGCATCCATTGATTTTCCTCCTTTATACGCCGTTTCCTACCCAACTATTTTGTAGGGTTTTGACAGCAATTTCAAGTTTTTCTAAAAGCGGAAGTCACCATCTTGGGTTCCAAAATGACGTCATGCATTAACTCACGACCTCCGGATGGCCACCTTAACTTTTTTGTCTAAGACGGCATCTTCCTAGATGGTCAGGATCGTAAGATACAGCCTTTATAAGACACGCTGAACCCGCTGCGAGCGCTGCTCCGCTTGCAACTACATGAATGATAATTTCATATATGGTTGGTTTTCGGAATGATTTTTTTCTTGACTAAAAATGGGTTGAAACTTCGATCAGAACAGGCTTCTTACCCGAAATATACACATTTTATGTTTTAGTTACCTGGATAACTCTCATGTTTGGTTGAAATTTGTGTTTCATTTGCATGAGCCCCCTTTCTAAAGGGGGAGGGGCCTCAAACCACCATACAATAATTGCCCTCAAAACCAACCAAATGCCAAATTTGGCTCCATTTGTTGGATTAGTTCTTGAATTATGCAGAAATTGGTGTTTCAATTGTACAAGAGCCTTGCTTTCAGAGGAAGAAGGTGTCTTTAATAATCATAAGAACCTTCCCCAGCCCTAAAAACCCCTGCATACAAATTTTAACAACAATTTGTTCAGAACTATCCTAATCCATAAGGGTCAGACAGACAGACAGAAATTCATTTCATTTTTATATATATAGAAATCCTGCCTCCAAAAACTCACATATGCCAGATTTGGTTTTATTCGCTCGATCAGTTCTCGAGTTATGCAGAAATTTTTGTTTCATTTCTTTGACCCCTCCCCCTCCCCATGAACCTTCATGAGGGGGATCTTGAACTACTATAGAAACATTTCTTGCCTCCAAAAACGACCACATGCCAAATTTGGTTTTAATTGCTTCATTGGATCTCGAATTATGCAAAAAAAAATGTTTCATTTGTATGGAAGTCCCCCCTTCCAGAGAGCGGAGGGGTTCCAAACCAAGAAATAATTCTCGCTTTCAAAAACCTCCACCTGACAAATTTGGTTCCATATGCTTGATTAGTTCTCGAGTTATGCAGAAGTTTCATTTTTATGGGAGCCTCCGTTTTTCAAACCACATATAAATATTTCTTGCCTTCAAAAACCTCTACTTGCCAAATTTGGTTCCATTTACTTGATTAGTTCTCGAGTTATGCAGAAATTTAAATTTTTCATTTGTATGAGGGCCCCTCCTTCCAGAGGGCGGAGGGGTCTCGAACCACCGTGAAAACATTTATTTTGTGCAAAATCCCCACATCTTAGATTCGGTTCCATTTGCTTGATTAGTTCTCGAGTTATGCAGAAATTTGACTTTCATTTGTATGAGAGCCCCCTTCTAGAGAGGGGAGGGGTCACAAACCTCCATAGAAACATTTCTGGCTTCTAGAAAACCCCACATGCAAAATTTGGTTCCATTTGCTTTACTAGTTCTCGAGCTATGCAGAAATTTCAGGTTCATTTGTTTGAGAGCTCTCCCTTCTATAGAGAGGAGGGGTCTCGAACTACCATAGAAGCATTTCTTGCTTGCAGAAAACGCCACATGCCAAATTTGGTTTCGTTAGCTTGATTAGTTCTTGAGTTATGCAGAAATTTGCCCCCTTTCAGAGAAGGGAGGGGTCTTTAACTATCAAAAGAACCTTCCCGGCCCATAAACCCCTCCACATAAAATTTTACGCTGATCGGTTCAGTAGTTTTCGAGTCTACCAGGTTCAGACAGACAGAAATTCATTTTTGAATATATAGATAGAGAGATATTCACATGTACAATAGCGCCGCGGATTGAGTCAATTCCGGACTACTGCCCACCATTCGAAAGGCCTGTTTTCCTGAATCCTGAAATCTACTTAACAACTTTGACAAACATTTTGCATTCCAGCTAGCGCCACCTACCGAACCAATCCCGAATTTATTAGACCACCACGACATAGCCATTGTCTTTCCAAATAAATTTCCCCAAACAACTATTGCTCAAACACCAACGTGCGTGCGATGAGTGAAATTGCTGTAGCCGTGTTCTACCATCCACTTTCAGACAATGCACAGTGGTCCTGAATACGAATTTAGCTGGAAAGATACATTTTAAGCCTAAGTTTGAAGTTTTCTACAAGTTGTTTCTAATAATGAGGCCCTTCTTTTGGTGTAATTGAAAACAAGGATGGTATTTATTTTCAGATAAATCGAAAATCTAACTTTTTTATTTGCAGAAATAAAGGCATATATTCTTCAGAAAAGATGTAGATGCTAAAATTTTAAGCAACGTTGCTTGAGTACATTTTTCTGTAGCTTTTGAAATGACTGAATTAGAGCACTTTTTCCTCCGTAGCTTAGGGTGTCCCTATAAGAATCAGTTATTCTACTCTAACTTTTTAATTTCAAATTTTTGAAACAAAGTAGTCTTCTCATCGATTCTAGATAATAGTAGAGACCTTTATGAGGACAGTTTTCCTTAGATAACTTAGGTTGTCCCTACAAGAAAAAAACAAGTCGACATAGAGTATTCATAAGGGCCGATGTCGCAAACGTAAACAATGACTTCTTCCGCAAATTTCTTGAAAATTCAGACTCGCTCAAGTAAAGTACCACTTCTATTGTAGAGGGGAACTCCTCTTCAGTACAATCATCGTGGTAATTCCCTATGATTAAGTTAGCATTTTCGAGAAGTTTGTCGAAGAAGCCATTGTTTACGTTTGAGACTTTCGCCCTTATGAAAACTCCATGTCGAAGTCTCTTGCTCTAGCTTTGTTATTTCAAATTTGCCAACAAAGTTACCTCAAGGTGCTGTTTAGAACCTAATAAGATGTAACATTCGACCTTTAAATCTTGCCGATATTTTTTACAGTAAAGACTTTCTTTTTAAATTACGCCTTTTTCAAATCTGTTATACTCAATTAAAAAAAGTAACCTATCTCTAGGTTCAAAATGTAATATGCAATAATAAAAATCATATTTAAGTCTGCTCCAATCATAGCGATCAACATTTGAAAAAGGCCTATTATATTTTGATTGGGAAACTAAGAGAATTCAAATCACAATCGTTCTACTAATACGCTCAAAAAAGTTTTTTCAATAGTGTTTAAAAAAAGTGAAAGGCATTATATTTTACAAAAATCATAATAACTTTTGTTTGACATACGATAGCGACGATTTCAGCACCCCAAAAGTTGTATCTATTGATGTTCTACAATCAATGCTAAGACAACTTTGCTCAAAGATTTGAAATAAAAAAGGAAAATCACAAGAATATTTCACGTTCACATTATCTTAATTTCATCATTCACGTGCACCTCCATCATGATTGGTGAAAATGCTGTAGCCAGGTTCTACCATCCACTTTCAGACAATGCACAGTGGTCCCGAATACGAATTTAACTGGAAAGATACATTTTCAGCCTAAGTTTGAAGTTTTGGAGCAAAATTGTCTTCCACAAAGTTGTTTCTAATAATGAGGCCCTTCTAGGGTGGTTCTTATTTTTAGAAAAATCGAAAATATAACTTTTATTTGCAGAAATGAAGCCATATCTTCAGAAAAGTTGTATATGAGAATGTTTTAAGCAACTTTGATTGAATAAATTTTTCAGTTGCTTTTGAAATGATCGAATAAGAGCTTTTTTCCTACGTAGCTCAGGGTGTCCCTATAAAAATCAGTTAATTTGCTCTAATTGTTTTACTTAAAATTTTTGAGCAACGTTGCCTTCAAGAACAAAATTAGAAGTTAGAAGTTAGAAGTTTTGGTGTACTGAAATCGTCGCTATCGCATGTCAAACAAAAGATATTATGGTTTTTGATAAAAAAAAAGGCTTTTTCCAAATGCTGATCTCTCAGATTGGGACAGACAGAAAAATATTTCTCAAATGCATTTGAAAGGATTTTTATTATTGCATATCATGTCTGAAAATTGAAGATAGGTTATTTTTTCAAATTAAGAAAAATACATATGAAAAGGGCGTAGTTTTATAAGAAACTCGTACATAACTCACTAACGTTAAAATATATCGGTAAGATTTCTAGATCGAATGTTACATCTTATTATGTTCTAAAAACCATTTGAATAAAACTTTGTTGACAAATTTGAAATAAAAAAGTTTGTTGAGCAAAAAAACTTGTTTTTAGTAGGGCACCCTTAGATATCCATGAAAAATTGTTCTGAGTCGGCTTATTCAAAACCTACAAGCATGTATTGTTGGAACGTGTGTTTCGCTGAATTTAAAAATATAATCTATCTCCACTTTCCAGATATAATTAAAACATAAAATAACATTAAACATTAAATAAATCCTATATATAAAGATACAATTAAAAATCCTTTCAAATGCTGTCATTTTTCTGTCTGCCCCATCCAGAGTGATCAACATTCGGAAAAGGCCTATTATTTTTTACAAAAACAATAACATTTTTTATTTAACAAACGATAGAGACGATTTCAGCACCCCAAAATCTATTATAGTTCTAGATATAACCTAAGACAACTTTGCTTAAAATTTGAAATGAAAATGATAGACCAAAATAACTGATTGATATAGGGACACTCTAAGCTACGTAGGAAAAATTACTCTAATTCGGTCATTTCAACAGCTACAGGTAAATTTATTCAATCAAAGTTGTTAAAAATTGTCTCATCCACAACTTTTCTGAAGAATGTATGCCTGTATTTGTGCAAACAAAAAGGTTAGATTTTCGATTTCTCAGAAAACAAGGACCACCCTGGTTTTCATTCACACCATGCGAATTAAGCTGGAAAGATACATCTTCAGCCTAAGTTTGAAGTTCTGGAGCAAATAAAGGGTGATACGGTCAAAATTTGGTCAAGGGAAAACGCGTGTAAATCGGTGAAATAGTTTATTTAAAAAATCAAATTAAATTTCTTTTTCAAGTTCAATTAGTATAAAATTCAGGAAAAATATTCAGTTAGGCTTCCGCTTTTCCAAATCCGAATTGCCGGGCCTTACGCTTGACCCCTGCCATCAGATTTTGTACAGCCACCTTGTCCACCTTCTTCGCCGCAGAAAGCCAGTTTGCCTTGAACTGCTGCTCATCCTTAGCAGTTTTTTGGTCTTCTTTAGGTTCCGCTTGACAATAGCCCAGTATTTCTCAATTGGGCGGAGCTCTGTCGTGTTGGGAGGGTTCTTGTCCTTGGGAACCACCTGCACGTTGTTGGCGGCGTACCACTCCATGGCCTTTTTACCGTAATGGCAAGATGCCAAATCCGGCCAAAACAGTACGGAACAACCGTGTTTCTTCAGGAAAGGCAGCAGACGTTTATTCAAACACTCTTTCACGTAAATTTCTTGGTTGACAGTCCCGGAAGCTATGAAAATGCTGCTTTTCAAGCCACAGGTACAGATGGCTTGCTAAACCAGATATTTCTTTGCGAACTTTGACAGTTTCGTGTGCTTGAAAATATCTGCTACCTTTCCCCTTCCTTTGCCGTATAAAACTCCTGTCCCGGAAGCTGCTTGTAGTCGGCTTTGACGTAGGTTTCGTCGTCCATTACCACGCAGTCAAACTTCGTCAGCATCGTCGTGTACAGCCTCCGGGATCGCGCTTTGGCCGTCGTATTTTGTTTATCATCGCGATTTGGAGTCCGGCTCGTTTTTTGGCTCGATGCACGGTTGTAGACGATACACCCAGCTTATTTGCGGCATCTCGGAGAGATAGGTTAGGGTTTCGCTTGAAACTACCGGCAACTCTCTTTGTTGTCTCAGCGGCTTCCGGTTTTCGATTTCCCCCCGATCCAGACTTCCTGGCTGTCGACAAACGTTCCCCAAACACTTTAATTACATTTGTAACGGTTGATTTGGCAACTTTTAGCGATTTTGCCAACTTTGCGTGCGAGTAGCTCGGATTTTCGCGATGCGCGAGCAAAATTTTGATACGCTGCTCTTCTGGCTTGGACGGCATTTTGACAACTGAAGAGTGAATTCCAAAATCAAAATAGGAGCAACATTCTACACACACACATCTTCAAAATGAGGGGTGTTCAGGTTTTTTAAATGCAAAATTGAAAGAAATACGTCAAGTTGATATTGACCAAATTTTGACCGTATCGCCCTTTATGTCTTGTGCAAAGTTGTTTCTAATGAGAAAGCACTTCTTTTGGCGTGAATGAAAACTAGGGTGGTCCTTATTTTTAGCGAAATCGAAAATCTAACTTTTTTATTTGCAGAAGTAAAGGCATCATAATGCGGAAAAGTTGTAGAATAAATAATTTCAAGCAACGTTGATGGTATAATTTTTTCTGTACCTTTTGATATGACCGAATTAGAGCATTTTCTCCTACGTAGCTTAGGGTGTCCCGATAAAAATCAGTTATTTTACTGTAACTTTTTTATTTCAAATTTTTCAGCAAAGTTGTCTTTCCATTGATTCTAGAACTACAAAAGTTACAACTTTTGGTGTGTTGAAATTGTCTCTATCGTATGTCAAACAAAAGTAATTATGGGTTTTGTAAACATAATAGGCCTTTTTCAAATGTCTATGAACCACTTTTTACTTTAATTTACTATGTACGTTCGTAAATTCGGTTTGTTTTTAAAAATTTAAACAGCCTACTTGACTATCTGCCGGAAAAGTCGCTCGTCAGGGTGTGAAAGCATTTTTGAAAAATGATTTTCATTTAAGATTCAAGGAAACTTTTTTGGCTTTATTTTTCGTTGTTTATTTTTTCAAAACAGTTCGAAAATTGTCAATTTTTTAAGCTAAATGTATTTCCAAAATGATCTATACAAACAAGCAAGAGCCCTAATCGAGCTGATCTAACATCTTCGTTCGTCAACCATTCAAGTTTCAAAATAATTTATGTCGAGTCGAGTTATTCGTAACTTGAGAAATGCTGACCCACAGGAAAGAACAAGCTCGTCCGTTTTTTTTTTCGCCCATCAGGGAAAAGGCTGGGAAAAGTACTGCTCGGAATGTTCATCTGTAAGGCGTGCTTTTAATTAAATTTTCCTCCAACATTCAGCAACAAGAGCGCACCAAAGCCAGACAAGGCCGACCAACAAGTAGGAAAATATGCTTAGTAGCATTCATTATTTCGCCGGCTTTCGCTCAGATGTTGTTCTGTCTGCTGATGGGAAAAACATTCCACCCAAGTTCCGAAGGAAATCGAATCGAAAAAGTGAAGAAGATCGTAAAAACGGCTCTTTGGTATTTTCGCCAGTAATTAAGTACACATGGCGATGCACATTTTTTCGCTTTTTCTTTCCGGCCATCAGATTGAAAAGATTTTGAGAATTATTTAAAAAAAATCTAAACTCGCTTGCACTGTAAAGAATTTAATGCTTCCGGTAGACAGCATTTCTTTTGCAGATAAGAACTTAGTCCACACACATTTTTGAAGGTCAAAGTTTTCAATCGTTTCCAAGGAGTAGAATTCGTGGCTAAATGGCACAAGCAGCAGAGTAGATGGAGTTTAGTGGGATCATGTTCTTTGGTCCCTGAAAGCGAATTTGTGATGGCATTTTGTTTTTGTTCCTTCGATTGAACAACCATAAGCTAGTGTATTTGAAGCTTACTAGTGAGAGGTTTGGGGTGAGACAGACAAAAAGCAAATCGGGAAAAGATCCTCTGTCAACAACAACAGCAGCAGCAGCACGGCTCGGTCGGTATACAGGTGGAAGGAAAAGGTGCTTTTAGGTTTCATTGTGAGGTAAGCCACTGGCACCGGTTGATACTTGATGGCGGATATCTCAGAGCTACCAGTTTTACCAGATCCGACTTCGTTTGACATGGGTTACATGTGCGGGTAGTAGATTGGACGGTTGAATGGAAAGGTTGGAAAATTGGGAAACTTCCCACTATCATAATCTTTAATCACACATAAAATGGGTTTGCATATAATCGGGGTCGTTTGGCTAATTATACCTCAAGGATTTTGGCGGGAGTGTTAGACTTGTGTGTTGTCATCGTACAAGATTCAGTTTTGTGGAAAAATGGCACTCATGATATTTCCAGATATTGAATACCTTCATAGTGAACAATTAGAAACTTCCTACAAGAGAATTGATCACAAAAAACGTGTTTTAAAAGAGTGAAAATATTTTCAGGATTTCAATCGCATTCTGCTAAGGGAACGTCCATTAATTGCCTTTCTGCAAAAAGTGACTTTTTATAACCCCCCCTTGTCACGTTTTTTGTATGGACCTTCAAATTTTTTTGTATGGATCGTCACGTTTTCCCAAACCCCTCCTCCCCCCTTACTGCGTGACATAATTAATGGAGCTTCCCTAAGGACTCACAGAAAAACCTTCTCAGGTTTCAGAATGAATTCTGGTTAGGCCTTTTAGGAAAGCTGCTTGACCTTATTTTAAACAAACCCTGAGCTAAATCTGTATTGAATTCATAAACAAATCTTAATCAGTGTTCTGAGGAAACCCAGCTTAGTAGGAATTTTACTAAGTATTGCGTCAAGCGGAACCTCAAAAAGGCAGGTGGCCCACAACCCGTCAGACTTCAAGAAAAACTGGACATCCAGGAAGTGCAAAGAACCACTGTGCAGAATTTGATGGACGGTATAAAGGCTAAAGTACAATCATATAACCGAAATAAGAAATCCGATTAATTTGTTAGTTTAATTGATATTTTAACATATTAAGCTGTAATAAAATACATTGTTTTGAAAATTTTCGAATTGTCTTCTGTTTTATTCCAATTTTGAATGTTTAACTAATTTTCGATACTCTCTTTACTCGGGTGTTGAGATAAAATTCTCAGTATTGCAGTCATATTCCGCTATGAATTCAGACTTAAACCTTCTAAGAATTCTGAACTAATAGATTGCATTCGACAAAAGTTGCTTATTGCTAAATATTCTGAGCATAGTTTGATCATAATTCTGGCCGAATCCAGGTAAGGATTCTTAGCGTTATTGGTTTGAATCCCTCGCCAAGCCTGCATAGAACTCGTGTTTATTTTTCTGAGCAATTTTGGCTCACAAATTGCGTTCAGTACACAATCTCATTATTCCCAACAAATTAGCGAATATCGTACAACCTGACTGCAACCCAAATTCCGCTAAATACTCCGACAAAATCCTTTTCAGGGTTCTGTACTAATCGTCCTCAAGATTTATAACACAACTTTCTCTTGCTACCCAAAGAATACAGCTGAGTATTCTGAGCGAATTCGGAACTGGTCTAGGTTGGGATTCTAAACCTGTTCAACATCTTGAGCTAAATCTGACAAGAACTCATGAGCGAATCTTGCTCAGTGTCAAACGAAGTTCGGCTTAGAATATTGAACAAATTTTGCTAAGCACTGAAAATGAGTCCTGGTCATGATTCCTAGCACATTATTGAATATTTAATGATCCAAGCAGGAACGTTGATCTTAATATCATATTCTTAACGGATGTTCCTAGAATTTCAATCGTGCTAAGGATTTAGAGTAAAACATTCTCAGGATTCTGAATGAATTCTGCCAAGGATTCATAGCAAAACATGCACCTGGTTCCGGGAAAATCATGCTCAGTATTCTGAGCATATCTTTAATTTCAAGAATCACTAACGAATCCCGGTTAGGTTGCTGTATGCTCATTGTTGTGAAAAAATCCGGTTCAGAATTTTGAAAAATTACATAGTGCATGAGTGAGTATGAGTGACCTGATCAGGTATGTCAATCCTACCCATGATACTAAGCGAATATTCTCAGAATTCCGATCGAATTTTGCTAAGGATTCAGAGCAAAAAAAATCTCAGGACGAATCTTTTAAAAGATTGGTAGCAAAACTTGCTTATGATTCAGAGAAAATCTTACTGAGTATTCTGGGCATATTTTTATCATGATGTTTACCCGAGCAAAGGTTCAGCCCAAGTTCGAACATCCAACAGTAAATTTAAAAGTATAAATGTTAGTTTTGTAGAAATTTAATAGAATAAACAAACTTTTTTTGGGATACCTCAAATTAAGATTTTGGTGAAATGCTGCTATCGCTGAAAACGAACGAAAACGTGCTTAAGCGCAACCACAGAACTCTACACTTTAACACTTTATAACATTTCTTGCATTTCAGGATCAACCGAATGGAGATCATATATAATAGATACGAGTGATTGCTGTATTTTTCATTTACATAAATATATACAATATTATATAAATATTTCATGGGAATGGGAGGGACCATCAGGGCACCCCATTGAAGCACTCTGGATGGGGATTGCTAACAGTTTGTTAATAGAGGCCGGGCTCTTCTCCCCGCCCATTGGGGCATTCTCATGTTAGATAGCTTGCTCTTTTTTTCCAATTGTTCAATCTTGTTGTTGGAAGGAGATTCTTTATATCCCTGTGGATACGTATAGGTGATATTGCCTATCGATCCACCCAACCCTTTTTTGGCCCTTCATACAATGGAATGATTAGGATAATCAGTGGTTGTTAGGGCTTGATCAAGTCTAACCGAGAGGAGAGCCTATTGCTGTCGGGCGTAGTTTCCGTGCTACAATGGGTGGTAGTACATATCATACATCATACAATTGATAACAAGTTCTAATATCAGATTATCATTGTTTGATCACTAAATATGGTATCATTTAGGCTGAATAAACAGACAAAATAATAAAAGAGATAACAAATAATATTCGTTGAATATCACAATATTAACTCATTTTATTATCATCAAGTTCATTTTGATAATCAATTTTGAGATATGAACAAATTTCTTGAGATAATTTCAAATTTTGTTATCAACATGATATTAAATTCAGACACTAATAACTGAAGTAGTGCTTCTGATGAGAAGCTTAATTTCATACTCATCGAATGCTTGTTGTATTCAGCATTCGTCAGCATGCTGATAGAATTCAGTCCCGTTCGTCAAAAAACCTCTTTAAAAATTGATAACAGATGATGACAAACTTTGTCAATGTTGATAACTGAATTTGTTATAGGATAACAGGGTAATTTGTAATTTTACTTTGCTAGGGTAACGAATCCTTAACAAATCTAGGTTGAGCTGCTACGTAAAACCTATTGAAAATCCTAAGCCAAACCTGTATAGAACTCATGAGCAAACATTGCTCAGTGTTTTGTGGAATTCCAGCTTAGAATTAAAAAAAAAATTCTATACAGTATTTACAATGAATCCTCCTCGTGATTCTTACCAATCAGCGAATATTTAGCGACCTGATCAGGTATGTCAATCTACTCAGGATTCTGAGCGAAAAGGCTCAGAATTTTTTAAGCATGTACAGTATTCAGAAATATAATGAACTTAATGTCCAGTATTGGTGACAATAACAATATAATGAATTTATGACATGTTTTATTAGTGATTTTCATTCGTTTATCGTACACTTTATGACCGAGTTATTTGTCATTTATGTTTATACAAATTTCACGCCAAATCACTATGGTACAAATAGACAAGTTTCGCGACAAAAATCGATAACTCGAGAACCAATCACTTTAGACAGATGATGTATTCGGGAGATTTAAAAAATAAGATCTATCTTTTGGTTTGGGTGGTGACTAGGGTGGCCCTTTTATGTTCATCATAAAAATTTCAACTTTTTGTTCTTATGATTTAGAGGATTTTTTGCTATTTCAGAATTGTAGATATTTTAATTCAATGGAACTTTGCTGAAAAAAATTTACTTCCATATCATCTAGGTATCGTTTTATAACAGTTTTTATAACTTTCCTTAGGGTGGGACTTAAAAAAACAGTTCTTTTGCTGTAACTGTTTTATTTCAATTTGAATTTGAAAACTCTCCAGAGATAACTTTTAGGGTATAAAATGACGCACATTTTGAAGATACAAGATATTTGCTAGTTATTGTATTAAAAAAGTTGTAGGGGTTGAAGTGTCAAAAAAATACGTTTTTGCAAGATATTTTATTCCCTTGTTTGCAAATATTTATAAACACAGAGTACGTGAACTGAGAGTACAAACTTCCATCTACAAGATCTATGCAAAATGATTTGTCCCTTTTTGTCCCCTTTAGGAAAAAAACTCATTTTAAAATTGGTAGTTTTGCATTTTTCCTGCGTAATTTGCGATCAACAGCATCAACAATTATCATCAAAGAGCGTGACAACGCGAGTTTTTTTTTTTATAAAAATGTTTATATTTTTATATTAATCCATCTCCGTTACTTTATTAACATTTACACTGATAGGCAAAATAAAGTGCCCACCTCATCGTTTGTTCAATAACTCTCATTTACTTGGTTCGAATTAAAGTAAACACGCTGTATTTTTTTTATTATCTTATTTTTTATATTCTTTTTATGTTTCACTTATGGAATACTGCAAATAAAAGGAGTTTTACTTAAAGAAAAACAAATCAATTTGTGTTCAAAAAAAAAAGAAATAGTGACAAAATAAAGTGCCCACTTCATTTAGGCTACAGAAAACATAAATTAAAGTAAAATAAAAGCATTTCAATAATTGATGTGTCCTCCTTTGGCCTTCGGGACCTCCTGCAGGCGCTTCGACATGCTCTCGACAAGGTTCTTTAGGTGCTGTGGATCTAGCTCTTCCCAGGCGCGCTCCAGGGCTTCAAAATAGTTATTTTAATTGGTAACACCAGTTTTGTCAACCCTGGCATCGAGAATCGCCCACAAATTCTCGGTGGGATTGAGGTCCGGGCTTTGTGGAGGCCATTCCAGCGGTTTGATTCGACAAGACCGGAAGAAAGACTTGGTCTTCTTGGCAGTATGCTTCGGGTCGTTGTCCTGCTGGAATACGAACTTCTCTTCAAGGCCCGTCTGGATCAGCGAAACATCCAGATTTTCTCGCAGGATGTTGATGTAAGAATCTGCCGTCATTATCCCGTCGATTTTCACAATGCTTCCCACTCCACCCCACAAAAAACACCCCCAGACCATCACATTTCCTCCTCCATGCTTCATCGTGCCTTGGATGTGGCGCTCCTGAAGCTCCTCTCCCGATCTGCACCAAACACGAACCCGCCGCTTTCGGTTAAACAGCTCGAATTTTGATTCGTCCGTCCAGAGAACCGTTTTCCAGAACTCTAGGGGCTTATCAGCATGCTCCTTAGCAAACTTAAGCCGTTTGGCTTTGTTTGCCTTGCTGATAAATGGGCACTTCCGGGCAAGTTTGCTATTCAACCCCTGTGCTACGAGACGGCGACGAACAGTTCGACCAGAAACTGATAACTGAAGGGTTTCCTGGATCTCGCGCACAGTTACCTTTGGGTTCTTCTTGACTTCGCGCATGATCTTGGTGTCCGTTCTCGCATCCGTTTTCCGTTTCCTGCCGCTGCCAGGGCGATCCACCACTGATCCAAACGTTTTAAGCTTCAGAAGAATTTTGCCAACCGCTGCCTTACTGATACTGTACTTCTTAGCGACAGCCCGGTGCGATTCACCGTTTTGCACATCACGAACGACCAATTTTCGGATACACAAGGGAATTGCTTTCGAAAGCACTGCGTTCTCCATTTTTTTTTCAATTGAATCAAATGCGATCACATACACGGTGTTCAATAAGTTCGGATACACTTTCAAAATTTGTTAAAAAAATGAAAACATGTTTTTTTATTTTTTGGATTTATGTTATTGAAAGCTATGTTTACAAGGAACGTTTACAACATTTCTCTTGGAATGACCCCCCCTTTGTACTCCTTAACGAGCTTCAAACGTTTCTCGAACGCGTCGCAGGCGGCACGCACGGACTGCATGGGCATTTCGTCCCAGATTTTGAGAATTACCGTCTTGAAATGATCCAAAGTGCTGACCTTGTATTCGTTCAGCTTCGCCATCATATAGGACCAAACAAAAAAGTCGAGAGGATTCAAGTCCGGGGAGCTGGGAGGCCACAAAGTTTTGTCCAGAAAGTCGGTTAAATTGTCCCGACACCAGGCTTGAACCACATTTGCCGTATGGGCTGGTGCACCGTCCTGCTGGAACACGTAGTGCTCATCGCCGTAGAGGCTTCGGGGACTGGGGGCAATAACCTTTTCCAAAACCTCAGTTTTGTAGTACGCCGCGTTGATTTTGACGTTTTTTCAATAAACACCAAGGGTAGCTTACCACGTTTGCATACTGCCCCCAAACCATCACCGACGCGGCACTTTGGAACCGAGGGATGTTTATATTGGATTCAGGAATGCTGTCCCTCGATGGCGCCCACACCCGGTCATTTTGCACATTGTGCGGCTGCTGCAGCACGAACAGTTTCTCGTCCGAAAAAACAAACTCCTGACCAGCGTGCCGAGAGAGGATCCTCTTAGCCTCGATCCAACCGCTTTTTGCTGGTAGCCTCCGAAACGCCATGGACCTTACGTTTTTGTAAGGCCTGAAACCAAGGTCCTTGGTGAGTATGGTGTGAGCGGTTCCAATGGAAACGTTGAGATCTGCAGCCGTTTTCCGGATTGAGCGGTTCTTTTTGCGCCGAATTCGCTCCTCACGATCTTGATGACCCGTGGCGTCCTCGCTGAACGCGGCCGACCGGATCTCTGCACGGTCATTGGTCGAGGACGTCTCCCGGTATCGCCTGATGGTCGTGTAGACAAAGTTCCGCTTGACCCCATGCGATTTCAGCAGCCGGAATATATCGCCGGGTCGCTCACCGTTCAAAAAACGCTTAATTACGAAGTCCCGATACTCTTTCATCGCGCGTAACAAACGAACAACAACTAACAGAATGTCAACACCGCGCACATTCGGTAGCGTATGAATGAAGCTAAAGCTGACACCAATACCAATGCAGAATATGTACATGGCGCATACCTACGCAATGATGAAAACTTGTATTCGAACTTATTGAACACCGTGTATACAAATTCACCAGGTTGAGCCGTTTGCTTCAAAACATGTCAAAATATCAAAACATAAACAATCGAGGGGTCTTCCAATGGAAACTTATCGAAAACAAATCGATTTTTGAAGTGGCACTTTATTTTGTCACTGTTTTTTTTTCAACACGAATTGATTTTTTTTTCTTTAAGTAAAACTCTTTTTTTTCAGTATTCCATAAGTGAAACTTAAAAAGAATATAAAAAATAAAATATAAAAAAAAACTAAACTGTGTTTACTTTAATTTGAACCAAGAAAATGAGAGAAATTGAAAAACGAAGAGGTGGGCACTTTATTTTGCCTATCAGTGTATATCACAGACAAACGCACATAACATATCGAACATTTTACACAACAAATGATTGTCATTAAAAAAAAAAAACTAACGCCAAATAGAATAAATAAAAGAGGGCCAAAATGAGATCCCTTTGGAACTCCTGAGGTGACATTAACTGCTCTAGAGATCTTTCCTTTGAAACGTTTCTCCTGTGTTCTATCTGTCAGATAAGATTCGAGCCATTTTAATAGTGTCCTGATTAAACCCACTCGCTTAAGTTTGAAAAGTAACAATGGAATGTCAAATCTATCAAACGCTTTGTGCTGAAGCACCTAAAGAAAATTCTACAAGTTCCAATAAATAGTAGATGTTGATCTGCCTTTGAAAAAACCACATTGATAATTTGAAATCCGATTTTTTACCTGATTGAATAATTTTTGATTTACAATCGTTTCAAACGTTTTAGGAATACATGAAATGATTGCGATTCCTCTATAATTTTTAATACTGGTATTAAAAATGATTTTTTCCAGGATAATGGAAAGTCTCCTGATTGTAGGGTGCATCAGGGCATCATTGAAGTTGCAATTGGACAACCATTGGACGGCCAACCAGAGTCTAGGAGGGGATGTGTCTATCATTTATGATTGGTACATTCCACTCCAATAGTTGTAATGCATTTGAGGCGCCTTTCTCAAACAAACCATCTAGTGGAAAGCTTAACTGAATTGTGTGTTTTGTTATTCGTTTTATTGGATCATATTGCTGGAAGGAGATTCTTTTATTTCCCCATGTTTTGCGTAAATGTCTCTGTTTACGGGTCTGCCAATCCCATTTTGGCCCTTCATAAAGCAATATGTTGAATTTAGAACGGTAACAAAGTAAGATCTTTCTGTTAAGTAGAACCGCATGCAGGGCAAGGCCCAAGCTAGGAGGGTGGCTTCTTACATACATACAACAGTGGAAAGTCTCCTGATTGAAGTGATAGATTAAAGAGCCAAATCAGGGGTTTTACAAAAGAAGTTCTTTCAATAGTACTGGAGGTATTCCATCAGGACCAGGTCCTTTTCCAGCATCAAGACCTTCAATTGCCATTAAAATCTCTTGAACAGTGACGTTTTCAACTGATACATCATTTTAATGTTCACGTAGATTGGAAATATAGTTTAGGTCAATCGATATATTTCTTCTTATTTCTTATCGATATTTTGGAAAAAAGCGTGCTAACTGGTTACAAATATCTCCGCTATCAGAACCATCAAACTCTTCAAACTGCATGCGCGATGGAAAGTGGCACGTTTTCATTGTTTCCTTTGTGAAGTTAACGCCTTTCGGATTTTATATTATTTTCTACTCTTGTATTGTACCTTTCATATGCTGATGATATTTCTGCATCAAATGCTCTACAAATATCTACACAGCAAAAAATAAATAATGTTAACAGGCGCGTAAAATTTCCCCTCGTTTAATTTCCAGCCAAAGGATGCGTAAACAACGAAATTGCTTGCAATCTTTCATGCAACAGACTAGATTCAGGCGTAATCTGGCTTAAATTTACATGAAATATCCCATTATTTTCTGCCAAATCTAAAATTCCCTTTATGTGCTTTAGAGAACGCAGAAAATTCAATGTTTATTTTTATCTGTGTATGTATTTATCTAAATTTGGCAAACTTTTGATAACTAGAAATTAGAAGAAAAATTAGTATTTTCCATTTAATTCCAACTACCTTTGCTTATCTTGACAGATACGCGTATTTCGTCTACAATGTGCAGACTTATTCAGTGTACTTCTACAGTTAGTAAACACAAAATCTAAATAGCAGTCAAGCTGGTTCCGAACATGATTATTTTGATGAAGTCCTAGGTGGCTGATTTTATCAAAAATAAGTTGTAAAGTTTCATTTTCACCTACAATTGGAAGCAGTAAAAATATGTCTCATCACCCATAGGTTTCGTTAGCTTCTGGTCGTGCAACTTCCGGGTATGGCTTTTTGTGACCGTATTCTGTTTCTCTCATGGACGCTAAAGGAGAGCTCGTGATAAGCCTGTTTTTGAAACATTATAGACTATTATAGACGTGTACTATTTTAAAGAAATTGAAACCACTCGGAATAAACGAATCCTTCACGGTTTGAGGACTTCTGAACCTTGAACGTACGTAGTCCAGCTCGAGTTTTGGTATTCTGCACGAAAGTCTTGCTCACATGCAGCTTTTTAGCCACATCTTGAACTGAGGTGTTCGGTTTCCTGAGGCCCCAACCACACGTTTGTGATCGTTCTCAGTGACCTGACAGCTTTTTTTCGATTCCGCTTCCGATCAATAAGGCCTGTACTCGAAAAAAATGCACCAGACAAAAGTGTTCGCCAAAAATTTTAAGTAGGATTTTCCTGAAACTTTCAGGGAATGAACTAATACATATGGATTATGTTTCGGCATAATAACATAATAATAACTAACTAACTAACTAAATAATAATAACTTTATTCAATTTCCTTTTCATCGCTGTAAGCCTGGACCTTTTCTTCAAGACCCCTCATTACATTTTGTGCAATGGTGGAGCCGACCTTTCTGGTCACTTTCATCCATTTTTTCTTCCACTCCAGCTCGTTCTCAAACACCTTCATAATGGCCCAAAATCTTTCCACCGGACGAATCTCTGGGGAATTTGGGGGCAACGTTATTGTCTCTGTACCAATCCAACGTCGATCGCGCGTAAAGGCATGATGCCAGGTCCGGTCAAAATGGGACCTCCGTGGGACCGCAGGAAGGGCAACATACGCTTCTGGAGGCACTCGGTGCGGTAAATTTCGCTGTTGATGGTACCCGTTGTGATGTACGTTTTACTCAGTTTACGGCATTGGCATATGGCCTGCCAGAGCGAGTATTTTTTGGCGAATTTGTCCATGTTTCTTCTTCCTTCTGTCTTCCGGAACATCCAACCGTGATTTGGCTGAAGCCCCGGTATCTGCTTTGCGTCTGCTTTTATGTAGGTTTCGTCATCCATAACCACACACATCGGTTTGGCCGCCGTGTTTTGTTGATCACGCCGGTTCGGTGCCTTGCGGACCTTGAATACACGAAGTCCAGCTTGTTTCATGGTTTGCTGAACGACCCAGGCGGAACACTTTGCCTTCAGAGCCGCTTCGGGAATCGAAAGGTTCGGATTACACTTGAAATTATCCAACACCTTCCGGGCCTTCACAGGGTCAGCTGCCTTCGATTTTCTTCCACTTCCAGCCGGCCGCTTGGTCGTCTGGGACTTCATAAGGGGGGATATACAGTTAGAATGACCAAAAAATTCATTTATTTTTTATTTCAATGCCACAGTGTCCCGGAACCCAGAATAAATTTACCGAGTTCTCTTGGCACACCTTTCGCAATGAAAGAATGCATTCCCAGACAAGTTTGGATGTACATTTATAATTACTTAACGCTTTGAGTGTATTTGCATATCTATATTTTCTCTTCAGACAAACGTTAACACATTTTATTATAGCAAAGATCTCCGCTTGGAAAACCATTGGATAGTTTCCCATCGCCACTGAGATTTCTACCCCAGGGCCGAAGATTCCTGCTTCCGTTTTTGTTCCAATTTTTGAGCCATCTGTGAAGAATTTTATGGAGCCATGACAAACAGTGGGACTTCCGACTTCCCAATCTATACGTGACGTTTCACATATGTTGTAAGGGATGTCATGGTTTTCCACAGGTTTCATCCAGTCTCCATTCATATCACTGGCCCATTTTGAAAACTTTGTGAAATGCTCAGGTGACCGACTAAGTCACCAGACATGACAGTTTTCAACCGTTTAAGTCTGAGCATACTCTTTTCCGCTTCTAGTTGCACGTATTCGTGCAAAGGCAGCAGATTTAGAATTGCATTCAACGCATTTGATGGAATGCTGCGCATCGCTCCCGCTATAGCAATGGATATTAACCGTTGAAATTTTGTAACCTCTTTTTTATGCAGTAGCCTCTTTTGTTTTTGGCCACTATACAAGAGAAGCATACGTTACTTTAGGACGTATTATAGATGTATAAATCCACATTATCATTTTTGGTCTTAGACCCCATTTTCTGCCAAATGTTTTTGAGCAAATCCAGAAAGCACTGGTGGCCACACACTCAAGGTGAGCATTCCAGTTCAGTTTGGTATCCAGTATCACTCCTAAGTATTTAACCTGTTCATCAAGATGGATCTTTAATCCTCCTAGCTGGAACGCTTTTAGAATAAACTTCCTTTTCCTATTGAAAGGTACAATTACTACTTTTGCTGGATTAATGCTAAGGCCCTCCTTGGTACACCAAGACTGGGTAAATTTTAGGGCCCATTGCATTCTTTCTGAAATGATGTTGTCAAATTTTCCCCTCACTATAATGACTATATCGTCTGCAAAACCTACAACCTCGAAACCCTTTTCCTCTAAGCTTCTTAGAAGCTCGTCTACAACTAAGGACCACATAAGTGGTGAGAGGACTCCTCCTTGGGGACAACCTTTTGTTGCCCGTATTGTAATAGACGAACTTCCCAGCTCTGAAGTGATTTCTCTTTTTGCAAGCATGGTATGAACCCAGTTAATTATGTTCATGTCAAAGTTCCTTTTCTTCATGTCACGAGCCATAGATGAATAGGAAGCGTTGTCGAAAGCTCCTTCAATATCTAAGAAAGAACAAAGTGCTATTTCTTTTACCGATAGAGCTTTTTCTACCTTTGAAACCACACTATGCAGTGTCGTAACTGTTGACCTACCAGACTGGTAAGCAAACTGGAACTCAGATAGTGAATGCTTGTTCATGTAATTTGAATTGATATAATCATTCAACACTTTTTCCATAGTCTTTAATAGGACTGATGAAAGACTAATGGGTCTGTATGATTTAGGATGCGCCTTGTCTCGCTTTCCTGCTTTAGGTATGAAGATAACTTTTACTTGTGTCCATGAAGTTGGAATATGGTTGAGTCTTAAACTTGCCTTAAAAATCTCAATTAATGGCGAGATCAACACTGCTTCGCCGTTTTGAAGTAATGCTGGAAATATCCCGTCCATTCCTGCAGATTTGTAAGGCTGAAAAGATCTCAACGCATTTTCTACCCTGGCTTTCTTAAAGATTTTGTCAGCCAAGTCGTTTAAAGTTTTTTAGGTTAGCAAGTTTCAGATCAAAACTGCGACCAGGAGAGCCGGCACAATCAAAATTCAACGACTTTTTCAACGCACTCTAACGGCCGCCATTTTGTTAAAAAATATTTTTGTACACAACATGGATACACTTATAATTGTAAAAAAGTTTGGATTGGTTTGAGTAAAAACATCCCCTTGAATTTCTTTTTTCAAAAATGAGTTTTTTTTTCTCGTTCTAACTGTATATCCCCTCTTAAACGATTTTACCACCCGAGACACAGTTGTATGGGTGATTCCTAGTTGTCTTCCGATCCATCTCATGGTCGCAGTCGGATTTTCCATAAAGGCGCGCAAAATTCTCCGGCGATTTTCTACTTGTTTCGATGACATCTCAATAACCACTGAACCGATTGTTATGAATTTTGCACATGTAAACAATTCACTCCAAACAAGTTATACCCAGATTTTCATCAATTTTTACCCACGAGCGAAAAAGTTACACATAAAAATGGTAAAAATGGTGCATTTTTTTTAGTCACACGTTCTTCAAACCGTTTTATGATTCTCGATGGCATTCTCGATTACCAACTTTTTTCCCGATGGCACGGTGCAACAGATCCTTATTCTTGAAGTACCGGAGCAATTTTTTTTCGCATACGCACCATTCTTCGCCATTTTGAAAACTTTTTCGTCGCCATTTTGAAAACTTTTACGCACCTTATGAAATCCACTCACAGAATGTAAACAATACTCATTAAACTATGGCTACGCCAAATTGCAATAAATTTTAATTAATTTTGGAGTAATTTAAGTGTGTGTGGATTTTAAACGGTACACCCTTTATCTCCGATATACCAATCAATCTAAAGTGTCGCAATAATTATCGACTCACCCTTTTCTAGAAATCACATTGTTAATTGCTACTAACCATAAGCAAATATTATTATGAAAAGAAAGCAATCTATTGTTTCTACAATCCAGCGTACGATGCCATGAGACATTACAACACTTGGCACCTCTCCACTTAAGTAAGCTTTCGCGTTATTTAATACCTCTGAGCTTAAGTTTATGATTTGATAGTAGCACTTACCCCACTGTAAAACGTTATCCGAGCCATTATTATTTTTCCCTATAAAACAACGCTTACTTCCACGCACCAATAGCAATCCTTTTCCCCCACCTCTCCCCCACGCGGTTTCTTACAAGTACGGGATCACACACGCGTAACAAATGACGACCTATGCTCACGTGCGGTACACCCTCTTCGGAGGAGTCGCTATTATTTCAACAATACTATAAAGTAATCGACATAATGGCTCCACTCTCGTAATGGTTTAACGCCTCCCGTACTCCCGGGGCAAGGATATTTGCCATGGCACCTTGACTGTACGCGCGCACTGCCTTGAGATATACCCCACGGGAACCCAAGTCAAGTGGTTCCGCTCGGCCAGACTGTAGAATGCAGTCCATTATTGACTTCCCTCGAAAACGAGAGTCGGGGAATTCCAAAGGATGAAAATGTGTGTACCGTTGCTAGTCCCACTGGAACAAAGAACCTTAGAACGGGGGTTTGTTTCAATCCGCATCTGCTCTGCTCTACTGTTGCACCACAGATGGAAAATGGATTTCCCGAAGAGGGGGGGGGGGACAATGTGCTCACTCGAGTGGAAGGTGGAAAATAGTGCATAAATTGTTTTTAATGTCGTTCGGGTTAGCCACATGCAAACGTGTGTAATCCCTTTTTCCACAGGATATGCGGCGGGAAAGGAGAGGAAATTAAGTGTGTTTGAATGGTTCTTTGGTTGGTCGGTGGGCGGGTGGTGAGTTTTCTCAGGTTGTTGTGGGTTCTTTTTTATGTAACTGCGTTGGCGTATGTTGAAAAGTTCATTTCCGTTGCAATAATAATATTAATTCTTCTTTTGCTTTTTTTTCTTTTTCTTTTCAGGCTACGTAAGAGAGACAAAGAAAGGTGAGTTTCGAAAGGAAATCTATCAAATTTATGACTGTAATTTGTTGTTTAGCCTTTTGCTGTGAGATAATCTACAGTGGAAAAGTAAATGTGTAGCACTTTTTTCTGGACATGTAGGACGAAAACCATGAATTCAGTAACTCTATATCTATATTGAAACGATTTTGGTACTACTGATTTCGACAGCTGAATTTCGTTTGAAAATCCATGCTTTGGATTTTTTCTCTGGAGCTTCTATGGTCTTCCAGTTACTGAGCGGTGATAAACTCGCAATATGAACGTTTGTACTCCATCGTACGCGGATTTAACCGTTCTCATCATCCTCCTAGCTGCTGGCTGTTGTTGGTTCCTATAGGCTGCGGTTGCGAATAAGACGTCCGTCGAACCGGCCGGCCGCCCAACCAACGTCGACGCGAACCAAACAAAGCATCGTCGGCGTCGCTTGCTTTGCTTGAACTGTTGTGTACAACAAACCCGCATGCACTCAGTTGTTGTATTGTAGTTTATTTTATTTGCTCTCGAGAAAAAGCTTTCCCATTTTCCATTGGTCGTACATTTCCAACCCGTTGAGTGCAGGACAAAAATACGAACCTGCTGCCGCGCGGCCGAAGTCTAATGGACTCTTCTATTTACTCCTCGTTGTTTGCGCTGCTCTGGAGTTGTTGCTGTTGGTACGTATCTACGTAAACAACGACACACCCCAGCCGGCTCTTCCGTTGCCGAGAGGACTGTTTTGTCCTGTGGGCGGGCGTCGGCGTGATTCGGCGGAAGTGTCGAACGTGCTGCAAGCACTGCATAGAATACACATCGTTCGACTGGGGGGCTCTAATTTTTTCTTTCCTGGAATACGAAATATATGCACTTTACCCTCAGTGAAAATGATGAATGCCATGGACTGTGGGATGGTTCTTTGTTTGTTTGCTTATTTCTTCGAATGTGACAACTGACAAGGCGTTCAATTTATTTCTCCGGGCTGTTCGTGTCGCTATTCGTTGTGCAGTTTAAACTTGGCGTTGAAAGGACTTGACTGTTATAAGGAAAATGTTATCATTCTGTGTTGGACGAATTTCACGCCAACTCATCCAGTGGTTGGCAGCACCATCTCAGAAGCTAATGAAACTTTGTGAGTGTGTAGACTATGTCTTTTCAAGCAACTTTGCATGCTTTGTTTTTTTTTCAAATCAACATAATTTAAAAAGGTAAAGACTTACACAAAAGTGACTTTTAGAAAATGGTCTATACTTTTATGAAAAAAAAATTGTAAAAATTGTAAACTCAACTCTTACAGGCCAAAAAAAAAAATATTTAAAAAAAATTGGAAATGAAAAATTTGTTGTTAGATAAACTTTTTTTCCTTAAAAGTGCCCATCTCGCAATGTATGGCGAACTCTTAGACAATTATATTGCCTTTATGAAAAAAAATTCGTCCAATTCTAAGATAGCCATTTTTTGCAAATTGACTTTAAATTTTAAAATAGTTTTTTAGCCTGGGAGAATTGATTTTACAATTTTTACAATTTTTTTCATAAAAGTAAAGACAAGTTTCTAGAAGTCATCCATACATCAATTGTTTGTAAGTCGTTTTCTTTTTGAGTTATGTTGATCTAATCGGTCTAATCGGTAAATCGGTCAAAAAACTTAATCCCTTTTCAAATAGTAGTCTACATAAATTTTGAAAAAAAAGTATGCAAAGTTGCTTGAATAGACATAGTCTACCCACCCACAAAATTTCATTAGATTCTGAGAGGGTGCTGCCAATCACGAAGACGAGTTGGCGTGAAATTCGTCGTTGACATTATTTGAGATGTATTTTTGAAAATAGTGCTGATCTGAACATATTGTTGCAACTTAGTTTACGTTTTGTTGTAACTTTCTGCATTCCTATCCATGTGCTTGTCAAAATTGTGTCTATAAGCGTTTGTCATGATAAAAAAAAAGTGAAAAGCAGCTGATGAATGTCACCTTCGATCGTTATTCTTACCAATATGGCCATTAATTTGTGCTTGTCTTACTTCGCTTGTCAACGAATGTGTGTTAGCATGTGAGCTTACTGGCTTCCATTCAATTTAGCCTGCGTGGTTTGTAACTAACGATGGCGAACTGGTACAGAATACATTCTCCAAAATACATTTTGATGCCATGTAATATGGACTACCACTCATTGTATGATGATGATGAGGAGATACTACCATCTATTGTAGCAAGGTAACTTTCCATAGCAGTGGAATAATCTGAAAAACGATTTGATCAGAATTCTATTGTTGTTTGTGATCGTCAAGCTCCTGTAGGGCCAAAAACGTTTGGGCGGGCCCGTAAGCAGAGGCACTTACGTGAAACCCGCGAATATAAGGAAGAGAATCTCCTTGCAAAAGCAAGTTCACACCCACAGCATTAGTATCGAGCCCTCGATTGACAGAATAAACCCAATAGATTGGGATCGAAGAGCCCGCCCTCGTTCCGCGAAATGTTAACAATAGGGAGGAGGCAGTCCCATGCTCCCTATCCAAATCGTTTCACTTGAGTGCCCTGATGGTCCCTCCATTTTCCCGTTTTATATTATGTCGTGGATATTTAGTATATTTTGTAGTGATCATTTGATTGCTTACCTTGTGTTTTGGATGAAAGTAAAATTGGTTAGGGTTTATACCGTTCTTTACTCCTCTGTGTTGTCTCGATGTTACTGCTTTTATGGACTACCACTCATTGTAGCACGGAAACTAAGTGTGACAGTAATGGGCTCTCTGCTATAGTGATAATTATAGAAGACGAGTCGAGCAACTCGACTAGATACTTGTCACTGTCGAGTCGAGCGAAATTGCGCATTACAGCAGCCGACTGAAACAGATCTAGTCGGCAATGGAACTCAATTGTTAACTGTAGTGCTGAAATTTTTCAAAATATCTTTGAAATATTACATCATGCAGTATTAAAGGACTTTCATCAATTTATTTGTCATTTTCGACAGTCAAAGAATAATTTACATTTTTGACTTGCATTTTTGTGAATTTCTTTAATGTTTTTGATCTCACTTCAAAGAGCTGCCCCTGACCTTCTGGTATACCATTCAATCTTTTTCCTAAGCTTCCGGTACCCAAAAAGGGGATTTTTTTTTTCAAAACCGAGGATTTACATTTTGAATTTTTTTGGAGAATTCTCTGATTTTTGGAGAATTTTCAAGACTTTTTTGATATATTGATAAATTTCCTTGATATTTTTAAAAAAAACCTCTGCTAAACTTCAGGAAGCTATCTTATTGATCAAATCTCTCAAACGAGGTGAAAACCAAGGAATTGGGGTAGGGGAGATGGTGTTTACCATATTTTAATTAAGTGGCATGACCAATGAATAATTAAGGTCATATGAATTGTTTTTGTATAGACTGCTTTGTCTCTTCGTCATAATTATCTCTTAAATTTCAGGGAAGCTCTTCCCTGCTCTTCGGCAAAGCTCTTTGCTAAAATTCTTGGAGGTTTTCTCCTGAACTTTAAGCAAGTTTCCTCATCAACTTCTTGGCAGTCACTCCTGATTTTATTGTACGTTCACATTTAACTATCCTTCCAAGAACAGTTGCCAAGTGTTTCCTGGACTCAGCTACTGTCTAAACTTCTGATGAGTCTCATTCAGAACTGCGAGGACAATTTAACTTCTTAAATTTGTTGGAAGTTTGTTCCTGTACTTCTGATAAGACCTCTTCGGAACTTCATGGAAGTTTTCCTCTGAATAGCGGGGAAGTTAGCTGAATTTCTGAAAAATTCCTGCCTTCACTACTAGGAAGTACCCCCTATACTTCTGGAAAGTTCCTTCCTGTTCTCAGAAGTATCTACCTGAACTTCAGGGTATTCCAGAATTACGAGAAAGCCTTATTGTGAACTTCAGGAAAGCTCTCTATCACTTATTAGTAGTTCCTACTAAGCTTTTGCGAAATTTCCTTCGGAACTTCTGGAGAGTCTTCTTCTGAGCTTCAGAGGAATTTCTTGAATTTTTTAAGAAATTCCTTCTTGAACTTATAGGTAGCCCTCTGTGGTAAGTTTTTTTTTTTCAAGAAATTCTTATTCTATTGAAACATTTGATAAGTCCCATCCTTACCTCTGAGGAAAATTTCACCGAAACATTAAGAAAATCCTCTCTAGAATTACAAATTCTAGACAAATTCCCTTAAATTTGTTGGAATTTTTTTCCTTAGCTTCTATGATTAGTCCTTTTATGAACATTTAGGAAGTTTTCTCCTGAACTTCGGGGAAATTTGTTCCTTAACTTCTGAGAAAATCTCACTCAAACTACTAGAAAGTATCCACTATTCTTCTTGAAAGTTTCTTACTGCTCTTTGAAAGGGTTTCATTTTTAACATTGGAAAATCCTCATTCTGAAATTTTGAAATGTTCTCTTCTGAACTTCGCGAAAGCTCTCGAGCATTTCTTGGAAGTTCCAACTTAACTTTTGAGGAGTTTCATCTGGAAATTCTGAGAAGTCGTTCTGAGCATTGTGGAAGTTTTATATGGTATTTGATTGGTTTTTATCCGCTTAACCGATAAAAACCAACCAAAAACTAAGTAGTACAACTTTACGGTGACTAAACCCAACTAATTCGTGGAAGTTTTTTTCGGTATTTTTGAGAAATTTTAGATAGCGCACCTCCTGAACGTCTGGAAAGTGTTTATTCCTGGACTTCTGGGAAGTCCATATTGCCTTTCTGGGAAAACTCCCAATACCTCTGGAGTATTCCAATCTTCTAAGTAGTCCTGTCTCTAAACTTCTTACTGAAGCTCTGAGAAGTCTTCCCCTGATTTTCTGGGACGTTCTTTCATTAACTTCTAGGAAATGTGATATTGAACTTCAACGATGTTTGGTCCTGATTTTTTTTGGGATATTCTTGCTTGAACTAGAAAGATGTTTCCTTCCTATACATCAAGAAATCCAGGACTAATTTCATGAAACACTTAACTCGTGGGTCGATTATGCTACATACCAAGTGCAAGTGTACTGAAATCATGCGTTTAGAAGTACTTAAGCTCTTGATCAATTTCTTATGTTTTATTTTAAACAGGATGAAACATTTTTTGCTAGAAGTATATTGTTTTTTTTTTTTTTTGTTAATTTACCTGCAAAAAAACAAAAATGGTTTGATGTATTTCTTACCGTGGTTACCAAGATCAAAATAAGATGTTTATGTGTTATTTTCTCCTGCTCGGGTATACCTTTCTTTTTTGTAGAAGAACCGCATCACTTCCCAAGATGCATTCGAGATCGTATGTATATTTCTTTACCAGCAAGGCAGCCTTTCCTCTGGGCATACAGTCTATGGTAGTAGCGGAAGTTTAACCTGTACTCCTTTCGCCGAGAGAAGAGGCCGTGAGGAAGTAGCCGGCATTTCGAGATATGCGGTCATCTGAGCTTCAATCTTAAGAATGACTCCACTGCTACTCAAACAGAGGGCATGTTATACTATTTCAGACAGAATATAACGTTGACGCAGTCCGAATACCAATTTGATAATCGATTTAAAGGATTATTATACATAATCCGATCCAATTTCCAACTCCTAAAGTCTAGAAGGCAGCATGAGTTCTCGGCATGTTCTTAAGTAAACATCAATCAACACTTCTCACCATCCCTGCTGATCATAAGGACCTGGACAAGGGTTGAGAAAAGAGAACGATGGATGAAGAGTCTGTCACACCCGAGGCAGCTCTTCTGGCGCCTCCATCGCCTCTACAACAGCCAACCCAGGACAGTGTATCGTCGGAAAATGCTATGCTATACATATTTATAATAAGATAGATCTCACCAGGCCGCCTACAAATGTGTTGGCATGCGCGTTGGCTTCATTTGTCATTAATTCACTCGTGACAATCCGAAAACAAAAACGCTCTTCCTTTCTTTTATGATACGAAGCTCCTTCAAAAAACCAACCGGTTATACACAGCAAAGCTCGTTCAGAATCACTTCGGTACACTTACAGGCGGTGACGAAAGCTACTACGTATTTTTTATGCATGTTCAGTACAACTGTTTGCATTTTCTAGTTGGGATTATATATATAACAAAACGAGGTTTAGTAAATTTATTTGAAGACCTAGCCATAACATAGTTTTAAAACACTTTATTTTATTGCATCTTAATTTACAGATACAAAATAAAGTTGCCGTAAAAATATCAAATTAAATCAAAGAATTCTGAAAAATGAAGTCGCACGTATGTTTAATACTTTTAAGTACCTTTTCGCTCCTCATTGACTTCAGCAAGACGTCATGGTATGCTTGTCTACTTTCGAGCGCTTTCAAAGTAGTATCTACACCGGTGCGTCCCCACTCTGCTTTTAGTTCACTCGAAAAATTGCTTTCTTGTTTACTTATCCGCTCCAAACTCACCTGAATCTCCCAAAATTGCCTCAAGTTGATCTCGATCGGTTTGAGATCTGCGCCCTGCCGGTTTATCTTCTTTGCCTTGATGTAGTCTGCATGTGAACGTAAGCTGGCAAGTTTGCGGTTATGCTTGGCTACCGATATCCTGTTGGAAGACGAAACTAACGCTCAATTTTGGCCCAGCTTTCGGGCCGATTGCTCTGGCCTAGACTACCAATGTACGCTCGTTTCAGTCATAATCCCGTCCATAATTTTCAGATTTCCAATGGAGCCACCTTCGTGTTTTGACAGAGTTTTGCAGAGATGTCGATCTTTAAGCTTACCGCCGGGTGTCTGCCGAGCGGAACGACGAATCTGCAAGCTGGAGCGAACCCCCTGCCGATCTGTCTGGCCATTGTACCAGACTTACCGTCGCTACGTCCAGATTCTGTTTTCCTGGACTCTCGAGTGACAGGCGCAGGCTCTTCGAAACTTCTCCTTCAATTCTATCTTGTCCAAATGTTGATAGTATAAGAAAAATGCCTTCCAGTTACCGGCATATTTTGTTAACAAATCCAGGAGATGCAAATTTCACAGATTTTCAGAGCAAAAGTTTCGATTTTGAACGTTTCCGATCCGAGATTGGCGTCAAAATCGTTCCTATGTTTGGTGTTCAACTAAGCGCTGTCATAAATTATCCGAGTACCTTGCGTGTTATGCGCTACTGGAACAATCAAAATGAATGAGACGGAATTAAATTGACTTTTTTGTGATCCTCCCCACCGGTATAATCCTCCAGTGAATGTTTGTTTAGGAAACTGTCGTTTTTGTATTCACCAAGAAGGTTACGGACGTAAGTCACTGACTCTAGGTTATTAATTCGGTCGAAACCACGTTTTTTTTCCCTTAATTTTCCAAAACAATTAATTATGTTGAAAAAGAAATCGTCTTGTTCGCTCAAAAGCTCGATGGAAAAGAAAATGTTCGTCTCGCTCAAAGGCTCTGCTACTCAACAAATAACGGTACAAGTTTCCACTATAATCAAAAAGTGCACTTCAATCGTTTCCGCATCACAGTAGTAAGAAGTTTAAAAGCGAATTGCGTGGTATATTCCGCCAGTATCACACCAGATATTGTGTCTTGATATAAACGTCCTACGACGAGGCAGTAACATGAATTAGCAGAATATCGTGATACTTTCATTACTTGGTCTTAAATGCAGATCTATAATACGAGATCAGTCTCTTACACCTTCGGCAAGCGTGAAAAAACGTTCGAGAGTGTTTTAAAATGATACCAATCTTGGTCTAAAGTGGTACTCAATAACAGGGACATTTTCTAAAACTACATAATTTGGCTTCACGCTTGAATAATAACTTCAATAACAAAGCATCGATTCAAACCGAGTGCATAGTTGAATTGTTCAAGTTGTTCATTAATTATTGATGAAAAGATGGTCTCCTTGTTTTCATACAAAATAAAAAACTAACTTTTGTGTTGCAGAAATAAATATAAACATTCTGCAGAAAACCTGCAGGTTAGCAATATTATAAACTTTGATCTTGAACGTTTTTTACTTTGGCTTTACAAATGATTAATTCGGAGCTAACTCATAGTGTTTAAATTGCGGATCTACCGATTAAAAACAGCTTATTTTGTTATTGTTGTTTTTAGGCGAAAAATTGGTGAGATCTATCTGATTATAATTGTATTACTAAAACCGTATATATCAAATACGTTGTCTAGTTTGTTAAATTGGAATTTAAGAATCTGGAGTACAGGCGTGTTGCAGTACTCAATACATTATCGGTAAAGTTAATACGTGGGCTTATTTTATGTTTAGTAAAATGGGTTACTGGAGCTATAATTTTCAGCAACTCAAATTAAAACTGCATTCAATGGACACTTAATGGATTATTGCAAATATGGTGCTTCAATAATGTATGTTGACCAAATAGCAGTGTCGGTTTGAATACACACATACAAATCGGAAAAGAATGTTCGTGACAATGTGTTCACTAGTGCCTACCTAACCAATTCAGAACACCAAACTACTTTTGAACTCTTTTGAATACTAAAACTGACTGAAGATTTATATCTTAATCTCAAAAGCTAGAATCAACCATCATAGCGATGAATCCTCTGGTGAGCTGCAGTTTAGCTGATATCTAACATTCAGAAATGATTTTGATAATTTTCATCAACTGTAAAGGAAATGGCTTTAATTTGATGTAGCAGAACTGAGCCTATCGACACAAATAGCCTCGTCCCAAATTGTTTCTGATATTGAAATTTCCATCGAGACAAAACTAACGTGGTATATTTTTGATTATCAGACTAAAATATTGAAAAATATTTGCCCCGAATTCTCGAGCCACAGATCACAGGACCAAAACTCGAGAAATAAAAAAGAAGATCTCTTGCTATTTGGAAACATTCTCAATAAATAAAGAACATAAACGCTTCTACAGTTTCAATGATGCTTATCGCGGACTTCAACCCGTTTCGAAACTAACAAATCACGTGCCAAATCAATCACGACGCTTCGTATATGCGTGAGTTTTTCCTTACAGCAATTTCGAACCGAAAATGAGCTTGAACATGGTTCTTGGAATGGTCTCGCCAAATTTTCAAATTGTCGATCACACGATCACTCCTGAACATGACGTGCCATATAGAGCACCTTTGAAACTTATTAGCTAAACATTACCATGAATTTCCCTTGAGTCAAGTCAAAGACCTTTGCGCCCAATATTTTTCTGACTACATCTGCTCTTCGGGACGGTGGAGTGTCTTGGCTCTCCCAGCAGCTGTCAACAATAGCCGGAATGCTTGCTGAAGAGCGATCCCATCATTCTAACTCCCTACCTGCCGCGTAACGCCGATGGATTGCCGCCGTTTTGGCGTGTTACGGAGCATCAAACTCTTTCCGTAATCCGAATTACTTCAAACCAACAAACATTTATGCAAGTAGCCAAAGGAACATGTCATAATCCTTATTACAATTTATGTCTCGAAAGAAAGGCAGCACGTAGTTGCAGCCACCGACTCAAATAAACACGAATTTTCAAAAGACGAGTAAAACTTCCCTCGTTCAATCGCAACCGGAAGCAAGCATTACGCAAATCGTTCATACAACAGACCTGATTTTGTGGCGATATGCGTGTTTGGTACACGCATTTCATAAACCGTTAGCTAGTAGCCCGGTCTCACAAGTAGTCGCAGCAGACCAGCTCAACGAGTTTAATTTTCGCTAAAAAAGACTGCAAGCCAGTTGTGGTCAACAGAACGGGGGCATTTTCCAGTTACGGGCTGATATTTATGCATTTTTGTAACTCAGCAAAAATTATATGTTGCCACAGTTCATTACGGGCGTATGACCAAATCTTTACTCGAGTTCGGAAAGGGTAACATTTTCAAATATAATTATTAGAGGAGGAGCATGGCTCATATTTATCATCAAATTTTGAAATTTGCAATGTTTCTTATTCCTATTTTTCTATTGCTTTTCAAATGAAAGGATAGACAACTGCTGGCGGTACATTGCCCGCTGCTCTCTCGAAGACTTTCTTCGTGCTAACATATCGAAGCCCGATCACGTTACCGCGATTTGTCAGAGCACTCCAACCACAAAGGGCGATACGGTCAAAATTTGGTCAATATCAACTTGACGTATTTCTTTCAATTTTGCATTTAAAACCTGAACACCCTCATTTTGAAGGTGTGTGTGTAGAATGTTGCTTCTATTTTGATTTTGGAATTCACTCTTCAGTTGTCAAAATGCCGTCCAAGCAAGAAGAGCAGCGTATCAAAATTTTGCTCGCGCATCGCGAAAATCCGAGCTACTCGCACGCAAAGTTGGCAAAATCGCTAAAAGTTGCCAAATCAACCGTTACAAATGTAATTAAAGTGTTTGGGGAACGTTTGTCGACAGCCAGAAGTCTGGATCGGGGGAAATCGAAAACCGGAAGCCGCTGAGACGACAAAGAGAGTTGCCGGTAGTTTCAAGCGAAACCCTAACCTATTCTCCGAGATGCCGCAAATAAGCTGGGTGTATCGTCTACAACCGTGCATCGAGCCAAAAACGAGCCGGACTATCGACTTACAAGAAGGTAGTGACTCCAAATCGCGATGATAAACAAAATACGACGGCCAAAGCGCGATCCCGGAGGCTGTACACGACGATGCTGACGAAGTTTGACTGCGTGGTAATGGACGACGAAACCTACGTCAAAGCCGACTACAAGCAGCTTCCGGGACAGGAGTTTTATACGGCAAAAGGAAGGGGAAAGGTAGCAGATATTTTCAAGCACACGAAACTGTCAAAGTTCGCAAAGAAATATCTGGTTTGGCAAGCCATCTGTACCTGTGGCTTGAAAAGCAGCATTTTCATAGCTTCCGGACTGTCAACCAAGAAATTTACGTGAAAGAGTGTTTGAATAAACGTCTGCTGCCTTTCCTGAAGAAACACGGTTGTTCCGTACTGTTTTGGCCGGATTTGGCATCTTGCCATTACGGTAAAAAGGCCATGGAGTGGTACGCCGCCAACAACGTGCAGGTGGTTCCCAAGGACAAGAACCCTCCCAACACGCCAGAGCTCCGCCCAATTGAGAAATACTGGGCTATTGTCAAGCGGAACCTAAAGAAGACCAAAAACTGCTAAGGACGAGCAGCAGTTCAAGGCAAACTGGCTTTCTGCGGCGAAGAAGGTGGACAAGGTGGCTGTACAAAATCTGATGGCAGGGGTCAAGCGTAAGGCCCGGCAATTCGGATTTGGAAAAGCGGAAGCCTAACTGAATATTTTTCCTGAATTTTATACTAATTGAACTTGAAAAAGAAATTTAATTTGATTTTTTAAATAAACGATTTCAACTGATTTACACGCGTTTTTCCTTGACTCAAATTTCTGGAGTGGATAAGATTTCGTTCAGCACTCCTTAACAACAGAATCTCTTTGTCATCGAATAATCCAAAAAAGAACCAATAGACCGTAGCACCGGAAACATCGTTCAACGCATGATTTTTGAACTGTTTTATTTGGTAACCTCGCTTACGAGATGTATTCCAACTCCACAGCGGAGATGATTTGACCATCGGCTAGTCAAGCATACCGGTCGTGCGAAAGACTTCTCGTGTCTCCTTTATTTCTATTTTAGGCAAGGAGTCAACTGAAAAGGGTAGCGTTGGGTCGGATGGGAAATCGAATTCACTTGAACTTAAAACTACTTTATACAGAGATCTCCAACAGACACGTTTAACCGTCTAGCGTAGACAAAAGAACACTTGAAACTGACGTATTCAAATGAGTTCCACTTGACTTCCAAGAAGCTCTCAAAGAGAACAATTTCTTAAAGAGGTCAACTTTCATCGAGAAGTAGAACTTGGTGAGATCATTCCAATTTTGGAAAACAGATAAAAACTTATTTCTATTCATAAATATTTCGTTTTCCTTCAACTCAAGGATAATTGAAACGTATTGTTTGGTTGTTTCCATTACCTAACTTCAGGCGACTTATAATGTTGGACATTAAAGCAAACGGCAACTTAGCGTTTATTCACTATGGTTAATGCATCTTAAAAATGGTATGTTAGTTCAACATGTTTTGTTCTGATGTTATGTGATTTTTAAATTAATTCTTAGGCTTCGCGTGCTTTCAGACTAACTGTTTAATGAACAGGTTGAGTTTGAAGAAGAGACGTCACTGCTTCTAAAGCCTGTCCACGTTAAATTTCGGACACCAATGTAATAGCATCAAAAACAAAATCTATACACACAATTCAACAAAGCCGATTGTTTATTAAACAATAATAGATTTATATCTACATTAGAAACAGTTGATTAAGAGTTAATCCTCCCTGTAAAATTCTCGAACTTTCTGTGGTACACCCGATTCTCCAACTTTTCTTGAAATCATCAGTACCATTTACTTTCTGCTTAGTTTAGAAAGGTTTCCGCTTTACTAGAGCCCAGTACTTCTCGATTGGGCAAATTTCTGGACAGTTTGGTGGATTGGCTGTTTTGGCAAGTATTTGATCTTTTGTACCTTATTCCATTCCAGGACGGATTTCGCATAGTGACAAGAAGCCATGCCAGGCCAAAACAGAGCTGGAGAGTCGTGGTTTCTGATAAACGGTAGCAACCGATTTATTGATATTCTTAGTTCAGCCGGACGTTGTTTTTCCCATTTTGATTTTATTCAAGGCAAATTAACTTTTACAAATCAGAAATTACTTTCGGAATTTGTGCGCTTAGTCCTATTTCACCTTCAGTCAAATCGACGCCATAACAACCAATTTACGAAAACTACACACACCAGCCCACATCGACTCAACCGTTGAACTGGAAAACCACTCAGTTCCACTTGAGCGCAGTTTCTCACCACACATCCTATTTGTTGTCCTCGGTCCCATTGCCAATTCTGATCCGTCGTCGTCGGTTCAACGACCGGAGATTCTCATTCCAAGTGAAATATTTGATTATTCCATTCGCTAATCCTGACCTCCTCTACCAGCCCGGAATCAATTTGCGAAGAAAAATTCCAATTCTAAAGTACTATGTATATATTCAATTCCCATTTTTCTGTCGCTTCCGGCTAGGATAATTCCACTTCGGCGTCCGGCAAACACCCAAATCGTTCGACAGCGGATGTTCACCTTCTTTTGGATCTTCCTGCGTCGGAGATGACGGTGACTCCCGTACTTATTTTTTCCATGTCCTGTTCTAATCGGGTTAATGCTTTTAGAATTTGTAAAAATGGAAAATGCCAACAGCATTCATTACCGGACTGGTAAAAGGGCCGGTGTCACCAATGGCATTAACGAATGCCTCGTTCCTCCGAAGAAGGATATCCTCTGTGACAGACAACATCCTCACATGTGTGGGTGTAGGATTTGCGGTTGTTCGTTTTCTGCTGCGACACCGATGTACGTTTTATGTTCGATTTAATTCTCGAGACCGCCGTAGATAACAGGAGTGATTGCGGTTGTATTTGCGGGAAATGGAGAAAATTAGTGTTCTGGTATACCGCTAAGCGGATTGACAGACGCCATATGAATTCCATACGAAAAGCGAGTAATTCGGAGATGGTATGTATAAGCTCTAGATTTACATTCCCACATTCTGGGAACAGGTTGGAATTATTCCTCCGGAATCCAAAAATCTTATTCGATGACTCAGCGATAATTACATTGAGTGAACTATTCCGGAAGCCGTTGATGCTAAGGTATGTAAATGGCAAGGGATTGTGCGAACTATTTCTGGCTTGCAATTTACAACCAGCTTCAACGCCAAGCACAGTCATACATTCATGCACACAATCGCATCACTCAGATAAATCACGGAATCTGTCGAAGCGTGCGGTAATTATCGCATTGTGTGGCACGTGTCTCATTTGCGGTGCAAATTGTCTTGCTCTTAATGCGCTGCAAAATGGCTTCTCGGAGTTGCCTAGTTCGAAGACGGAACATCGCTAACAGCCATCAAAAGACGGGCTGTTGCTGCGAAGATCTTACTCCGTTGAATATTTTATTGGGAGATCAATACAATTTGATGTACAAATGGAGCAACGAAAGTTTTGTGCTGCATGGGATTCCCCCAATCATAAGCTTGTCACCTGCACAGTTAATTGAAAAAATGCTGAGATTTACCGGTAGGTTGCTAGGAGGCATCATCCGCGTTATGAAAGAAAATGTGTTTTTTTCTACTTTCGTAGTTAGCGGCAGTTAACTGAAAGAGAATGTGAAACCTTTTATTTTCTGTAACAAAGAGTTTGGTGTTATTACCCCGCGTGATTTATGATGCAAAGCGGTTTCTTTCCTGGTCATTTCCATAGAAATTCTATCCAAACGGCATATGTGTTGCTCTATGCAGTATCATATTTTGGACAGGTAAAAGAGTATTTGCTATTAATCACTGAAGCCCACATATTATTTACGATTTACTCCTCCTGTATAAGAAAAGTCGGTCGTCTTCAGTTTCACTTGACAGTTTATGACAAGATGAAAACCAACACACTACCAGCTTGCTCCGATTTCGTTCCACTCTTTTCTCGCTGAAGGACCGAAGTTTCCCATTTTTCATTAGACTGATAGAAAAGCAGTTTTTTCTTGTGCCGCAGCACGCCCACTTCATCATTCATACAAAAAAAAAAGAATAACTTGAGAGACTCAAAATATAGCATAAATATTCATTTGATTTTTCTTGAAACGAACCCCGGAGGAAAGCAAAGAGTCGAATGACGGAACAAAAAATGCTTATTTCATAAACAGACTGTCCCCGGCGTCGCATCGAGAAGGATTTAGCACGTTCGGAAAAGTTTCGCCAGTTTTCTCGGTGCTTCCTTTTTCGGACGGTTCTCTTTAACTTCAGCTATGCTATGCGATGAGGATGGAGGATGGTGGAGGGTATCATAAATAAGGCCCAACAGCCTTATTAAACGTTTTGTGGAAATGAAGTTTTTCATTCCGTCATTCAAAGTTATGAGCTGTGTGCTGTGGAAATAAATAGATATGAAAATATCTTAGTTTTGTTTAGGCCCTTTGGTGGACAATGGAGCCGCGTGCTTTGTTTTCTCATTTATTTTTTTCATGAGAACGTGAGCATGAGCATGAGCATGATTTGCCGCCCAGAGTTGCTATTCCATTATTTCCAGATCAGCAGTAATTACACAGAATCAAAAGTTGCATACATCCTCAATGTGTAAAAACTGTTGATCCAAGCTCAAGGCAATACCGGTGCTGGCCTCGCCCGAATACAGGTAAAATAAGGTAAAGGTAGGAATGTGTTTACCTGATACTCACTTTATTGGAAAGAACATAGAGAACAGCTCTGTACTCTGTTCGAAAAATAACGGTTCATTATTGCCTAGGGATTTCACGCGACGTCTAGTAAAGTACATGTGACGATTAATATCTCGATTTAGCCCGATTTGTACCTATAGTACAAATAGCCACTTTGAACGATTTTAACGCGCAGCTAGTGGCTCCACTCACTAATTGTGATAATGGTTTTTATTTGGACGAAAACGTAATTTATAATAACGCTTGAGAGCCTATTTGGACCGATTTAAACCAATAGTACGGATGCTGTTGAGAATGAACATGTGCATATTGATCACCCCTAAAGTTGCACAAAGAACTACCAGAATGTCACTTGGGAGTAGTGTATCATTCACAATGTGCAACTCGTGGCGTCCTCATTTGGGGGATGACGATGTCCTATACCCAATTATTTACTCCGTTATTGCTAGATCAGCTGTAATTGCACAGGAAACCAACGGCTTGGGACTAACATACAACTTCAATATGCAAAAGCTGTTGTTACAGGACCAAGGCAATACCGGTGCCGGTCCCGCCCGAAGAATGCAGGCCAAATCAGGACTGGGTAGGTGTATGTTGGTGATACTCGCTTAATTAGAAACCGATAACACATCTGCACTTCCACGAGAAATCCCTGGGATGTTGGATAAAAGTTCCAACATCGTTTTGATGAACGATACGCTTAATTCGCGCGTGGTCCAGTAAACTACTTATTCACAAGACAGATTTCCTATTTGGACCGGTTTGTACCAATATAGCTAACGAATAGGTTCTTTGAACATAAAAGATGCTTTTCGAGCCACTAACAATGTGGGACAACGTTTGAGAACATATTGAAACCGATTTAAACCAACATTAAGGATGCTATTGGGCTCATTCGAAAAGTATGATGGTAGTTTTGCATTTTAAAAACAACAATTTTTGAAAAAGCTTCAGAGCCGCACCAACAATAATGATACTGTTGAGCATGAGCATGAGCCAATTGACCACCACTAGACACTGTAGGAGTATGTAAGTCGCCTATCTGTCAAAGGTATGCTTTTCCTAGGGGAATTTAAAGGCATTTCTTCGTGCTTGCTAGTGATAGTTCGCAAAAGTGTTTAAGTTTTTAAGTTTTTATTTTCTTAGGAGTGATCAAGTGAAGTGTTCGTTTGAATTTTTCTAGTTTTTCAATAAATAAATGACTCATTTGATCATTTCTTGACAAATTGTTTGGAAAAACATGTAAGCATTGCAAATTGTTGCTTTTAAAATGTTATTCATTTCAAGAACTTATGAATGTTGTTTGTTAGAAATTTACTCAGCTTTTGAATGCAACAAAAGATTTGCACTAAGTAGAGAAAACATATTTTTAATTACAAAACGATCAATACCTCTTACAGAGATGTTGTTCTTGTTGAAATTTAATCATCTGCTTGGAAGGATTCCTTTTCTATTCATCGATCATCACCTGAAATGTTCTTAAAAATGAACACAACACGCTATTTTCTATTTCGATTATGTGGAGATCTCTAAACAGGTCTCAGTTTTCGAGACAAGGAATAAGAAGTATTTTTAAGATAGCAAAACGAGTTCTAGCAGCACTAGATTTCATACTATGTGTCTTGATCACGTTGATGAGATGATGTCCGCATGTCCCTCGATGGTTTTGCTCTTCAAAATTAAGTAAAGACAATTAATAGAAATCTGAAATTCGGCGACTGTACCTTTCATAAAGTCGTTTTGAACCTCGTCGACCTTGAAGCAGCTTTCATTCCAAATTTCGAGTTCTCTAATTTTGATACTTCCAAAAATCCAAAATTTTGAAGATAAAACATTTGTGACCACTAAGAACTCATGTTCCAACAAAAATATAAAATAAAAGTACGATTTTGATGGTTTTTAGTTTGTTATCTGCTTTAGAGAATTATAAACATGCCTCCCATTTCCGGCTTCCCTTCAGAATTGTGGTATCAATCATACATAAATCTTGGAACGATCGTTCTTTTAAGAGTTCCTGGTTTACGCAACCAGTTTTGCAAAAATTGAAAATTTTCATTTTGTTAACACAAAGCTCAAGTTATTATCCTTAAGATGCAGCTCAAAATGTCAAATTCTTCAGTTGAAGTTAACACTTAGTGGTTGCAAGGTTTCAAGCTTTCAAATTTATAGAAATTAGATAAATTATCTATAATTTGAGGCCATTGGAATCGGTAATGTAATCGCTGTTTGAAAACAAATCTTACGGATGAATAACGCAGAGTTCGTAAACCGTTGACTTGTTGGAATGGTTGAAATCGTTGAGAAGCATAACCCGTCATCTGATGACATCATACACAACAAACCAAGATTTTAAAGTAAGTTACTTGACGAGACTTAATCGATATCATGCAAGGTAAACAGCTTTCAGAAAACTCATGGTTGCCTTGCATGAAAAGAAGATCTTCAGAACTTGTAATGCTTTTGTATATCACTAGTCATAAACCACGAAGTCCTTTCTGAGGGAGCTCTCTCGATGAAAGTTTCGGATTTTGCTTGGATAATCGAACAATTCTTACCTCCTCACGCTGTGTTGTCGAACGATATCATCCTTGCCCGGATAAGTTTTTAACTATTCCCTGGGTTTCATAATTTCTCTATACGTGTTGCTCATCCCCAAGTGAAACTGAGTATTTTTTTCAGCAATATTCCCGAGAGAAAGACCGTTTTCACGATCGCGAATCACCAATTCTCTGATATCAAGCGAAATATGCGTCCCGAACATTTTAAACTTCGTTGTGCTATGCATTATGATTATAGCTGTCAAATACTGCAGTGCTGCCGGAAGATTAAAACTGGCGTTAATAATATCTTCGAGAAATCCGATTTTTAAAATGTGGGATTTATTTTGTCCTATAAAAAAATGCTTTTTACATAAAAACTAGTCTGACAATCAAAATAATAACTTTTAATGATTTATGTCTTGGCCTCTGTATTGAACACTAAATAGTGAAACTTTTCTGACGTATATTATGTAAATGAGAATAATATAAAATATAATGCGTTTTGAGGCCAAGTGTATGATATGTTTGCCTTCCAGTACTGAAGATCAATTATACAAAGATGTTTAAAAATAAATTGCGGCATACCCCGCCAGTATCACACCTGAATTCAGTGCCTTTATGTATACGTCCTACAACGTGGCCATGAAATAAATGAGCAGTATGCCGGAAGCTTCGGAAGCTGCGTTTCGCCTTGACGTAAGTCTCATCATCCAAGACGAGACAATGTAGACAGATTCAATTTAAACGCTTTAGCGACACGCTTGTGATCATTATCACTAATTGAACATCCATTCTGACCGCATTGCTCCTTCCGTTCGAAGCTCAGAATTTCTTAGTAACGTTTAATTACACGACTCACCGTTGACTGCACGATTTCGAGTTGTTTTCCGATGTCCCGGTGAGACAGTTGAGGATTTTCCAGATGCTTACGCTAAATCAATTCTCGCCGTTGCTTTTCGTGTGACGCAATTTTTTCCAAATTTCGAACAACTGACAGCAACAAAAAAAACAACACTCTTAACTACTTTCACTCAAATTTTTGAGAGAAAATACCCAATGGATAATTTTCTACAGCGTTTTTTCCATGATGCAATTTGATGTGGGACTTCCTTTAGTGTGACTATGTGATCCGGGATCGAGATTGAACCCAGCTACCTTCAGCATGGTGTTAGTTTGTAGCTGGGCCCTAACCGACTGAGCTAAGAGAAAACCCAAGCTATTTGGTCCCCTTTTTTCAATTTCATAAAATACTTCGATTTGCTGTTCGAAAATAAATTTAAGGCTCAATTTTTTTCTCTCTCTCGAACGCCCGTTAAACCGCCATTTACGTAAAAAAATACATTATGTGTAAACAATTCCCCCCCTCTCCATTCAGCTGACTGACTCAAAGTGGCCATCCGACGGAATAGCCAATTGTTGATCCATCGTAAAAACTCTTCACTGCCAGCGCCGCCGTCGATGCAAATATGTTCGCGCCGAGATGCACAGCCGGAAGCATTAAATCCATCGACGTGCGACCGTAAAAACGTCTCCCATTTGCCCTGAAAACGCGCGAGGGGGAAAAAAAAGCAAACTTCCCAAATACCTACTACCATATGGATGAAACGTGCCAGAGATGGCCCCCCATCAAAAACTTCGAACGCGCTTTCCGGCGGGGCATGATGGCCGTAAACTTTTTCCGCCTTATTTGGTTGCCGAACGATGGCATTGGCCATTTCCCAGCGATGACCTTTCGCGTTGGCGTGGTTGCCGCCGAACGTGCTGTTCTATGCTTCCACTTTGGTTTCTTTTTTTTCCTTCGCAGAAAATATGCAAGCAATTATATCGGAAAATTGTATTGGAATAATTTTGCATCTGTTACATCGGGCCTGCTGGGGGGAGGTTGGTGGAGATACATAGAAAAAGTCAGAATGCCCATCCCCACCGTTTTGAGGTGCGGGATGCATCGCTTACACCAGAAATGTGGGTTGCCAGGAAAGGGAAAAGTTTCCCTACTTCCTAAACATGGTGCATTTGTTCTCTCGAAATGTTTTCAGTGTTCTGTGTGCGCGTGTGTGTATGTGTACGAATGCACATATGCAAAACATATGCATGGATGAATTGCTTTTTTCGTTTGCTCCAGTGGGAAAATTTATTCCCGATTTGCGTTAGTTTTTCCCTCGTGTAGCTCGGTCGGACCGGGTGTTGAATTTTCAGCCATTGGTGGGGGCTCAACTTGCCACCGAAATTTCAACACGAAAGAATGCTACAAAAGCATGCTGAAATGCTTTATTTTGTTTTAGAACTGAAAGTTTGATTTTCGAATATTTTTTCGTCTTTTGCTGAACGGATTCGAACGCATAAGCTTTATAGACTTTATGTCTGTGCTGAGCTCCATCACGGTACTGACAGCATAGGAATTGACAAATGAGATTCATGCAATTGACAATCAAAGCAACATAAGAGTATCTCACTCTCCCAAACTTCTCATCAACATGAAATAACAACCGAGAGATATTTTTCCCTCGCGTTTCTCAATCATTCTCAATCATCTCTACCTTGTACAAGTCTAGGGTTTTTTTTTCATTAGGGCGAATCTACAATTGAGAGATACTCTCCGGGCCCGCTCTCTTTCATTCATAAACCAATCACCTTTACCTTTTTTCATTCTACTATTTGCAGAGTATGCTAGCCAGCACTGTTGTGTTTCGATCTGTACTAAAGAATGCCCCGTATGTTTTATAATGGCGCTGTAATGAATGAAAAGAGAGCGAGCCCGGAGAGAATCTCTCAATTGTAGATTCGCCCTAATGAAAGAAAACCCTAGAAGTGTTATGTGATACGATCGTATCGCCAAGAATACCGGCACAGAAATTGACCGTTATTTTGCACAGATGATCATGATGGTCATCGCTAGTATAGACTGTTGCAGAAAGTATAAGCACACTTCCAAAATAACAAAAAAGTTGTTGAAGGAGATGTTCGCTCATCACCATGAGGCACCAAGAGTGAACAACAATGTTTTTGGCTAGAATTGAAAGATATGAAGAGAAAGTTTTTGATAGTTCCGCTAGTGTGCGGCAGGCTCGGAAACATAGCAGATGTTTTAGGAAAATTGAGCGAAAAGGGCATGTGTACAGTGGTACTCGAACCAACGACATTTTTGCCTAACATCCCACTGCGGGGTAGGTTAAAGCACGGACTAAGTCCGCCACTTCAACAGGCAAAAATGTCCGGTTGGAAGACGCTCATGTACCACTGTGGCTTGTATAGTTATTCTAGCGATCTATTGTGTGCACTCTGTTTACTGATGCGCACATGGGAGAGGAACTCTCCCTTTTTTGGGTTTGTTTTGATTCGCACCGACTGACGATCACAAAAAGTTATTTTTTAGTTTTAATCATTTTATTTGGCAAATCATATTTGTATTTGTATTTTGTATGATATTTTACTCTCGTTTAATCAAAATATTTAATCATAGCTAAGACTCCTAACTTTTCCTCGAACATGGCCCATCAGCTTCTGCACAGTGGTACTTCCCACCATTTTGACCTTTAGCCTATCTTTTTAAATTTTTGGATGTCGTCCGCTGGTTTTATGAATTTTCGAAGCTTTGCTTTGGTTAAAGTCCAAACGTCTCGATTGGCCGTGCCTCCGGGCAGTTCGGCGGATTCATGTCTTTCGGCACGAAACATAAATTTTGACTTTTGTACCATTCTAAAGTGTCCTTTGCGTAATGACAAGACGCCAAATCAGACTAAAACACCAGTTGACCTTCGTGCTGCCTGTTTAGTGGCAATAATCGCTTCTTGAGACAGTCCTTAACGTTTTTCTGAGTGTGCATCGTCTCCGTTGTGATGTACGGACTAGATGTTTTACCACTCTCGCATATTGCCTGCCAAACCATAACCTTCTTACCGAATTGTTCTGTAAAAATTGCCTTCGCCGTTTCGGGGATGTCTTTGTCTTCGCTTACAGTATAGAATTGTGGTCCGGGAAGAGTTTTGTAATCTTGTTTCACATACGTTTCATCGTCCATTATTATACACCCAGAGTTTCTACACAATAACGAACCGTAGAGTTTGCGGGCCCGTGGTTTCACGGACGCGGCCTATTTTGGGTTCCTTTTGGGTTTTTTCTGCTTCCGGTATGTTTTTATCCCAAGTCTTTCTTTGGCACGCATGAGGTTACTCGACGAGGTCCCTAGTTTTTTTGAACGGAAGTCGCTGGTTTTCGCTTGTAGGCATCCCTGATCTTTTTATCGATATCCGGACTAACAGGACCGGATTTCCGACCACTCTTCGGCGCATCTTCAAACGTATACTGTTCTCTATATTTTCGAATTGCAGATCGTACCGCTCCGACGCTTACACCCTCTTCCATGGCCAATTTTCTCAAAGAGAGTCCGCTCACAGTGCACCATTTGTGCACGATACTTTTTCGTTGTTCCGTAGTAAGACCGCGCATTTTGATAGGTGACACAAAACTGAGCACTTTTTTGATGCAATGTCATTCAGAAATGTGCAAACAAAAGGACGCAGCCAAAACATGTTGAAATATTTCATTAAATTCAAAGTGACCGTTAAAATAAGGTGTGCTTATACTTTTTGAAACACTCGTTAGCGGTATTTCCACCGTCAAAATCAGCAGACATTATCGATTGAAGGTTCAGTTCTCGAGGATTTGATGTTAATGGCCCAAAGCCATTTGTAAACAATGACTTTCTGGAACAGGTTCCCGCGGTGCCTCGAGTGACCATGAACATTTTCAGAAGAAAACTTCGGGAATACGGGCATCAAAATTCATGGAATTTCTCCAGTAGGGTATTTCTCAACATTTAGTGGCCATTTAATGATTTGTTCACGGACCTGTCAGGTTTCCGACGGGCCTCGAGTGGCCATTAACATTTTCAAAAGGAAACCCTGGAAATATGGTTTTCAAAATTCAGGAACTTTCTCCACTTTCTCAACGTTTTTTGGCCATTTTATGATTTATCCTCGGGCCGGCTGTTCCGGAACAGGTTTCTGTGGAGTCTCAAATGGCCAGTAACAGGGTTGCCACAGAATCGGAAAAATCTGGAAATGCGGGAAAAATGCGGGAATCCAAAGTTAATGGGAAATATGCGGGGAAAAGTCGGGAATTTCAAAAGCCATCGGGAATTTTTGTCATATGGAAGGAACCATACTCACACCTTTTTCAAATGATTTGAGTAGCGTTTTGGTCATTTATTCGGCCCAACGATCTCATCAACGGAATGAGACAGTGTTTTTCTGCAAATTCAGCATTGCTGAAAACGATAGCTCATTGCTATCTGGATGGCCCGGTTGTCAACTAAAAGACGTTCAAAAAATTGACTGGGGAAATCAGGGATCTGCGAGACAGCCCTGGGTTTGAAGTCCTGAACATCGTTAGCTGCGGCATGCACTTCATACATAATTCCTTCAAGGAAGGGCTAAGACAAACAGATTTGCATGTGGATCATTTTCTCCTGGTTATGTTCAGCCTGTTCAAAACGTACCAATTAGGGCGTCTTCAGCGGTGGTCTATTTTTGGAACAATTTTATACTTGATTCGATCAACAAACTTGGATAGAACCAGCTAAAATAGACCAACTTTGCGTTCCCCGCACTGATGTTTTTGTGTTATTAAATCCACCAACACCTATCATCTTGTCAATCATTCAACATCCACAGCTCCAGAGTTTTGTTTTTTCAAAGACCGCAGATTTTTCGCAAACTTTTTGCCATGATTGGTTTGACCAAATAATTTTTACTTTCAGTAGTGCGTCGTAGTACGACGAGGAATACTGCATCTCATTTAGACGATATTAGATAATGTTGATTTGTTATTAAGCAGCGGAAAAACATGAGTCGAAACCAAGGGGGTCACGTTCTGGAAGACGCCCCAATGTCGATGAGGTGAACGAAAATGCTTCCCAAAAATTCGAAAAAAAAACATATAAATGTAGTGAACTTTCTAGAAACTCAGGGAAGTTATCAGAAGCTCGGTATCGTTCTTGAAAATTCAGGAATCCCCCCTCCCCAGGTTTTACTATTCTCCCTGATGTTAAGGGAACACCCCAAAAAATCAGGGAACTGTCCGGAAAATCCGGGAACTTCCTAGAAGTTAAGGGTTCCTTCTAGAAGTTAAGGGATCAGGCAACTCTCCTGAAATTCAGATTTTTTCCTAGAAATTCAGGAAATTTTCTATAAATTCAGGAAGCTTCACATGAGTTCCTGGAACTTCCCGAAAATAATGGGTTCTTTACAGAAGTTCAGACAACTATCCAGAAATTCAGGGAGGTTCCCAGAAGTTCAGAAAACTTATCAGATTTGTTTGGGTATTTCTTAGAAGTCCATAGAACTACTCAAGATGTTCAGGTAACTTCTCAGAATTTCAGGGATCCTCCTAAAGGTTAAAGGAACTTTCCAGAAAATTAGATAACTTCCCATAAATTCAGAGAACTGTCTAGAAATTCATGAAACTTTTCAAAAGTATGCGAATCTTCCAGGAGATTTAGTGAACTTCTCGGAATTTCATGAAACTTACTAGAAGTATATAGAACATCTTAGAAGTTCAGAGAACTTGTAGGTGTTTGAGGAAACAAGGTGCTAGAAGAGCACTATAAATGTTGCTCTATTTGAGAAGATTTGTGGACAATATGAGGAAGCAGGAAGAAAGAAAGCTGAATAAAAGTCATTCGAATTTCGTCGGTGTTCCGATAAAAAGTGTTCGCTGTTGGTTGCTGCGGTACAAAAGCTGAATTTTATCTTTACGTCTGCATCAATGGTTTAGCCGTTTTCCCAGATCGAATCTCCTATGACTTCGTTTCTTTTTGACGATTTGACGAGACCGTAAATTGTTAAACTCGAGCGTCTGACAGTCAAAGTTAAATCGATAATTGAAATAGAATCTTCTATCAGCCCTTAATGTGGAAATTGGTTTTCCCTCTAAACCGGCTATTAAGAAAGCGACAGAATTTGCGTAAAAGTCCTACAAAGACGTTTTGGCATTCCCCAACGACTTATGATCTTTCTACTGTGGTTTTTTGAAGCTACTATACAAATCTCCATTTTTATTCCCTTTAACGCGTTACATCATCTGCATTAATCTTGTTGTTATAAATCATTTCACGGACATAGTTAAAAAGTGTCTGGGTCTGTGTCTGGAAACGGTCGTAGGTAAAGAATGCAGTTGCTCACACAGTTAAAAAAGAATTTGGATAGCTGTGCTCAATGCCGTCTGACGTTGCTTGCCGGATTCCAGAGAAAAGAACATCGTTTGGACAAATTTTGGCTAGAACTGATTGGTCATTCCAAGAAGGAGCTGCCAAATTTCGCACTAAAATTCGGATTTTCAATAAATGGAAAGTGTCTGGTGGTAAACCAAACTGAAAAAAGTTTGGGAGCTCAGAGATTTGTCTACGAACTGTCAACAGTCGAGTTATTAGTACGAGACACTGTAGAAGTCTGCACATTGTAGACGAAATACGCGTATCTGTCGAAGATAAGCAAAGGTAGTTGGAATTACTAATTTTTCTTCTAATTTATAGTGTCAACAACGTTGAGAACACAAAGTTCTTTATACAATATGAACGCAAGACACGCTGTACTCGAAAACCTTGAACGCTTTGCTATTTTTCTTCGATGTTTATGCTTCTAGAAACTTGAAATATCAATGACTTATATAAAGCTAAGTTTTCTCGATATCAATATGAGAGACCAAAGCAGATTATGTAATACGCAAGAAGCCCGCAGCGACTATTTGAAAACAACTTCATAAACTTCAAAAATATCTACCACTAATTTTTCAATTCAAATTTTGTGGCCACCCTGTATTAACATATTTAGAAGGAAATCTTGGTAATGTGGGTATCAAAATTCATAAAATTTCGCCGGAACGATACTTCTCAACCTTAGTGGCCATCTGATGATTTGTGCTTGGACCTGCCATTGCAACACAGGTTCCCGTGGGGCCTTGAGTGGCCATGTATATTTTCAGAAGGAAAACCTTTCAATATGGGTTTCAAAATTCATGAAATTTCTTCAGTAGGATATTTTTCAACATTTTGTGGCTAGTTTTGTTCATGTCCAAGATAAATTATCAGATGGCAACAAAAGGTTGAGAACTTTTATGAATTTTGAAACCCATATTGCCAGGGTTTCCCTCTGAGACCCTACAGAAACCTGTTCTGGAATGACCGGTCTATGGACAAATCATCAGATAGCCACAGAACGTTAAAAAATATACATTAATTGTTATGTTATATATTCTCCGTGCGAGGAGTAACGATTATGATGTAGAAGGAGATGTTCGCTCATCACCATGAGGCACCAAGAGTGAACAACAATGTTTTTTGGCTAGAAATGAAAGATATGAAGAGAAAGTTTTAATAGTTCCGCTAGTGTGCGGCAGGCTTGGAAATATAGCAGATGTCTTTAGAAGGTGAGCAAAAAGGGCATGTACAGTGGTACTCGAACCAAGGACATTTTTGCCTAACATGCTTCAACCTACCCCGCAGTGGGATGATAGGCAAAAATGTCGTTGGTTCGAGTACCACTGTACACATGCCCTTTTTGCTCAATTTCCTAAAAACATCTGCTATAATTCCAAGCCTGCCGCACACTAGCGGAACTATCAAAACTTTCTCTTCATATCTTTCATTTCTAGCCAAAAAACATTGTTGTTCACTCTTGGTGCCTCATGGTGATGAGCGAACATCTCCTTCTACATCGTTAAAAAATCGCCTACTAGGTAAATTTGGCAGCACTATAAATGCATCATAAGATCGGATAAATTTTCAATAACAAATTGAAAAACGCTCCCTAAAATGAAACGTATTGCTCGTTAAATTCAACAAAATATAACTATAAAATATATGAAGTGTTCCATAGAAATGTGAAACAGCTCTATAGAATAATGAAAATTAAGTATTGAAAACCCGGATATGTTAATTAATGTTAGATGCAATGCTAAATATATCATGTATAATCAGACAATGATTCACTTGAAAAGTAATCTTAAACTTCAATTAATTTACCATACGGTTGTTGTAAAAGTACCTTAAACTTGCCGAGATGCTCTATGAAAATAGTTTATTACGCAATAAAGTTACAACTTTTATACATTTAAAACATAAAATGTGTACCATAGAACATTGGAAATGTTCCCTTTTCTTTATCGAATTTTCCATAGAGCAAACTCAAAGACTTACTGTTTATAAATACCGTTGTAAAGCCCCTTGCTACCCTCGTATATAATTATTAAATTAACAATCTGGTAACCCTATTTACCAGAAACGGAAACGAAAAGCTCCATAAAACATGCATATGTTCCTTAAACTAATATACATTGTATCTTAAACATCGAAATTTGTTCCGTAGATTAGCACAAATGCTCCATAAAACTTATTGTCACAACACTTGGTCTTTGGTTTGGGGAAAATGTTCCATAAAGTCCATGTGCACATACATTAAACATCTAAAAATGCTCCGTAATTTTGAGAAAATGCTCCATAAACTTAAAGGTTTTCATCTGTCAGAATATAAACCATGACTTAGGGAAAATGTTCCGTAGATTTAACGTGGTTATCCTTGAATATCCAAACTTGGTCTTTAAATTAGGGAAAATTCTCAATAAATTTGACTTTTAGCATGAACACTGAAAATAAAAAAAGCGGACTGTTGCGGACAATGCTAAAAGTTAAATTTATGAAGCATTTTCCCTAATCTACGGACCAAGTTTGGATATTTAAGGATAATCACTTTAAATCTATGGAACATTTTTCCTAAGTCATGGTTTATATTCTGACAGATGAAAACATTAAGTTTATGGGACATTTGCCCTAAATTACTGAGAATTTGTAGATGTTTAATGTATGTGCACATAGACTTTATGGATCCAAGTGTTGTGAAAACAAGTTTAATGGAGCATTTCTGTTAATCTAAGGAACAAATTTCTATGTTTAAGGTGCCGTGAATATTAGTTTAAGGAACATATGCATGTTTTATGAAGCTTTTCATTTCCGTTTCTGGTAAATAGGGTTACCAGATTGTTAATTTAATAATTATATACGAGAGTGACAAAGGGTTTTATAATGGTATTTATAAACAGTAAGTCTATCAGTTTGCCTAATGAAAAATTCGATAAAGAAAAGGGAACACTTCCGTTATTCTATGGTACACATTTTATGTTTTAGATGTTTAAAAGTTTTAACTTTATTGCATTACAAACTATTTTCAGAGAGCATCTCGGCAAGTTTAAGGTACTTTTCCAACAACCGTATGGTAAATTAATTGAAGTTTAAGGTTACTTTTCAAGTGAATCATTGTCAGATTATACATGATATATTTAGTATTGCATCTTACATTAATGAACATATCCAGGTTTTCAATGCTCAATTTTCATTATTCTAAGGAGACGTTTTCACATGTCTACGGAACATTTCATATATTTTATGGTTATATTTTGTTGAATTTAACGAGCTATTTTAGGGAGCATTTTTCAATTTGTTATTGAAAATTTATCCAATCTTATGTTGCATATACCCTTTTGCCAGGTAAATTTCATGCATTTTGATAGCCATATTACCAGGGTTTTCTTCTTAAAATGTTCATGGCCTCCAGAAACCGCACAGGAACCTGTTCCGGGAACAAATCATCTTACGACAACAAAACGTTAAGAACTAGCCTTCTGGAGCAATGTCATGAATTTTGATACCAATATTGTCAGGGGTTCCTTTTAAGTTTGTTTCTGGCTACTTGAGGCCTCACGGGAACCTGTTCCGGAATAACCGGTTTGGGGACGAATCATCAGATGGCCACAAAACGTTAAGAAATATCTTTCTGGAGAATTTGTTCGAATTTTGATACCCATATTGCCGAGGATTCCTTCTAAAATCTGTATCCACATTAATCTGGACACCTTCAAATCATTGTAACTTTTGAAATATTGCACGTAGGAATGAAAAATTTCACTGTGGTGTAGTTGAGAGTCTATGATGAAAAAGACTATGATTGATGTTTACATTTCATGTTTAGTATTCAAGATGGCGACGAAAGAAACAATTGCTGCGAGCGATTTTGTAGGGGGCGTACGGCAAATCCTGACTGTCAATACAGAGCTTACAAAAACATTGGATTCTGCCGCAATCCAACTGTTCACGATGCTTCAAATCATGATCGGAACGAGAAATTAGAAGAAGAATTAGTATCTTTCACGTATTCCAACTCCGCACACTTTGTCGATTCAAGACAGATACGCGTTGAACATAATAGTCATCTGACAACGTGCCAGACAATTCCAGTGTCTGCGTTACTAGCACGACACCGAAGAAGCCCTACCATTGTAGTACGAAGTACGCGTATCCGTCGAAGATAAGCAGTAGGCAGTTGGAAGCAAATGGAAGATGCTAATTCTTCTTCTGATTTCTAGTTACAGGTATTCCACTAAACAGCTCACAAACCCTCTAGTGATTCATTTTCGGAACGTTTGACGTTGGAGATGAAACCGAGAAGCGACAAAAACATTGGACGCGCTGATCCTGTCATGGATCGAAAGGTTAAAAGGATATTAACGAAAAACCCAAATCTATCACTGAACGGTGGCTCGTAAAATAGGGATGTCGCCTGGTTTGTCAAAAATCAAAACAACGTTTGTGGACTTAAGTCGTATCAACTAAAAACAGTGCCAAATCGCAACGACAAACAGCAGCAAAATCACGGGCTCGACGTTTGTACTGCGAATATTTGACGAAGTTTTCATGCGTTGTTATGGACGATGTAACTTGTGTCCTGGAGGATTTCAAGCAGCCTTCCACGGTTGGGCTTTTATTCTACTACTGGCCAGAATTGCTACAGCTGAGCATTTCAGAACGAAAAGGCATCGAAATTTCCCAAAAAATACCTTGTGTGGCAAGCAACTTGCACGTGTGCAAAAAGAGTAAATCTTTCGTCACTACAGGCACAATCAACAAGGAGAATCTATCAGAAAGTTGCAGTCTGAAGAAGCGATTGCTACCCTTCATCAAAAGTCACAAAGAAAAACCTTTGTTCTAGCCCGATTTGGCATCATGCCACTATGCTAACACTGTGATGAACCAAGTTCAAACAAGTCAAGTGAACATTGGCCATTAAACCTCAAACCCGCCAAATTGCCCAGAGCTACGACCAATCGACAGATATTGGGCTCTGATGAAGCGGAAGCTTTCTGGAAAGAAGCAAAGGAATCAAAGACATCCAACACTTCCAGCAAATTCGGACAAAGGCGGCTTCTACGATTTCTTGAAGAGTCTGCTTACAAACCCTAATGGACGGAGTTAAGCGCAAAGTTCGAAAATTGTATGCAAATACCGAATAACCACGAAATGTTAAAACACACCCCATGAATCTGAAATAAACACCTACGACGGAAAGCTGCCATGCAGAAACTTATGTTTTATTCATGTTTTTGAGGGTCGTCCGAGATTGATACGGATACAGACCTTGCGCTGAAAATAATTTGTCTTGCACATCGTTCTCAGAGATAATTGGTGAGTGATTGATTGTTCTACTCTCTTCATATCACACTCTCAGCAGCAGTCATGAAGGCTTGTTGTTACAAACGGTCAAATGAGATCAACCTGTTTGGGCGAGGACACAGTATTACGACCAGCATTCGTGAGAGTTCTAATGATCATGCGAAGATGATGGTCATAATCTTATAACTGTCATGAAATATGCACAGCATTGCTTTATGCATAAAAAAATGGCTCAAAGTAAAAGTACCATGACCCGACTTTGCAGACCATTGAGTCAGACTGATATCCCGAAGGGGATGTAGCTCAGATGGTAGAGCGCTCGCTTAGCATGTGAGAGGTACGGGGATCGATGCCCCGCATCTCCAGTTTTTTTTCTATCAATCTCTCATACCGATGGAATTTTTCCTATAATTTTATTACATTATTCAGCTTTATAATGTAATTGCAACTGATTTTCCACTCATGAGCTCATTAAGCGGATAATGAAATACGGTTATGCAACTTTCCGTGTTGAGCAATGCATTATGTTAATAAATGTGGGGAATTATTTATTCTCACTTCACTTTATTTTAATTTTTTTTTTCTCTCATAGGCAACCGTCATTTGGTAATCCTTGGCTACTGGTTTCCGTCCGGTTTATGATCATGCGTGGGTATCCACGTGTCTAACCTTGCTTCTTGCCCAAAGCTCATACCCAGCAAAAACTCATAAGTGCGCACGATTCATTATCATCACCGCTGTTAGCAAACAGTGCTCAAATTAAATGTTGCATTTATTTCCGTTTGTTGTTTATAATTGCAACCGCACTAATTAAAATTACACTCGCACGTACGACGTCCGCTCCGCACCGCCCCCAACTGGAGGTCGGCTGTTATCCATCTACGCTGGAACTCACCGGACATATTGTCGGTATAGTTGAAAACTGCAACCAGCAACTAGCAAAAACTAATGAGAGCGATTTTCCCACTAACCGTTGAGTCCAATTTTCACCTGTAATGACAATAATTCGCACGCCGCCGCCGACACCGACCGCTGCTTGTGTACTCTTTGTGGGTGGAGGGAGGCGTTGTTTTGTATGAAATCTAATTTACGCTATTTTAACGAGCCCAAATGGGTTTTCAAATGTTTTGGGAAAATCGCGACGGCGGCGCGACGCGGCTCGGCCACCAGTGGAGTGAATGCTACTAGATGCCTACTTCCAGTGATGACTGTCGAAAAGGGTTTTTATTTTTGTTTTGTTTTTCCTGGTGGTTTACGGCATTTTGCAGGGCGAGCACATTGAACTTGCGTTGATCCACGCGAACGCGAGATCATGTTTCGTAATGGCGTGGAAGTGGTGTTGCAAGGGCTGTAGGCACGCAGGATTGAGGGTTGGTTGCACCTGGGTGGATTAGGAGTGAGATCAACGCGGCCAAGTTGCATGATGGAGGTGGTCGGTATCAGTGGATGGAGGTAGATTGTGATTCTAAAGTGTTTTTTTCTACCGGGGGATTTAGGTCGAGTCAATGCAAAGCAGATATGGCACTGAATGGGACATGGATACGAATGTCCGCTGGAATGGAAAATTCAAATCAGCATACCAAGGTCGTAGCCTAGGGGAGGTAAAGCAATATTGTTACATAATCAGGCATTCTGGCTTAATGTGAATGCAATGTCGTTGAAAGTGTTCATGTGTTGTTGTCAAAATTGTTTGTGACATGATATAAAAAAAATACTCTGGTCAGCGCCAGTCTCATGCATTTAAAAGAACTTGGTTTATCCAAAGAGAACAGACGTTCATCTTCGATCTGCTACTTGTGTAAAACATCAAACCGACATTTCAAATGTATGTCGTTATGCTCCTGGTAGGCGGCGCTGCAGTTGTGCGATAACTGCCATGTTAATGTTTATCAATACAAAGCCTAGCACATAACCTGTAAAGTTTTGTTTGTTTGTCTCTGGACTTGCTTTTTATACCGGCTGCCCATATTAACTTTTACACACGTTTTTCAAGAAAAGGTATATGGACATCAATGTCTGTTCTCTGTGGTTTATCTATCAACTTTACCAAAGATACCATCGCTTTAGATCTACTAATTAGGGACCTGTCATTTGAAAGAGTTTTGACCACTGTCCATTGACTCGATACCACAGCAGTGGTATCCAAGCAAAAACTTGACAGGTCCATTATGAGCCTTAATTTGCGTAATAATATGCTTTTTTTCAGGTACTCATGCTTGTACATTTTGGAATCCATAGTCTTGTTTAACACGAAAGCCTGGGTTTTTTGTCTGAAGTAACAAATACCTTGCCAAATCAACTTGCTAGGAAAATCACCCCGACCAGTGGCTATACAGAACCTTTTTCCAGGAAGCCGCTCATAATCCATCTTCACCTTCGTTTCGTCGTTCATAAAGATACATCCTTCGTACTTTATGAGAACCTCATTGTACAACTTCTGGGCACGTCTTTTAGTCATCATATTCTGCTTCAGTGTCCTGGTTTGGTTGCTTACTGGCCGGAAAAGGTTGAAATCCTTTTCGCAGACAAACCATTCTGACTATGCTTTGGCTAGCATTGAATTTCTTGGCGACATCATAATCCGACAGCCCTGGGTTTGTCCCAATCATTCTCAATACCTTCAAATTGAACCTCCGATCCTTTGTTCCATTACGAATGATATTCCATCATAAAATGAATCGTGACGATCTTTTAGCAAATTTCAAATCAAACTGCTGCCATATCATTTTAGACCAAACGAAGTGGTTGGGTTGCGCTCTAAAATTGTTAAAGTCTATCCACGTTGAATTTCGGACACCAAAATAATACCCACCATCAGGTTCCGTAAGGTACTCTCAGGTCCCGCCGTGACGACTCTCCATCTCCACTTGAAATCATTGGTACCATTTGCTTTCTTCTTAGTTTCAAAATGTCACCGCTTAACTAGAGCCCAAAATTTCTCTATTGGGCGAAGTTCTGGACAGTTTGGTCCAGCATTATACCATTCCAAGAAGGATTTCGCATAGTGACAAGAGGCCAAATGAAGCCAAAACAGAACTGGCTTCTGATAAACGGTAGCAACCGCTTTTGCAGACATTCTTTTTCGTACACATATTTTTGTACGCCTCTGCTTCACTTTTTGTACGTATGATTTTAAATTCCCAACTTTGCGAGCCACATTTCGCACAAAGGGATTGGTATTTTTCTCAACAATGGCTACCACCTTCTTGTATACTTTTCGATTTGTTCCACTTCCAGCTTTCTGATCCACAGTCAAGCGCCGGTCAAATGATTTGCAAAAAAAAACTTGGTACTTTTCGGTAGTTTTAGTTTCTTGGCAAGATCGCGTACCGATCAATTTGGATGTTGCTGCCGTTCGTACAAAATGCGTTTGTGTACTTCCAGAATGTAAACATGTTGTAAAACGAATAAAGTGGAGAGTTTCAGCGATCCGTGAAATAATTCAAAATCTACACTGGAGAAGTGTCCAAAATTTAACGTGGACAGGCTTTAAATTGCAAGATCTGTTGTTTCGAGAACGTTTCATATGAAACTAATTTGAACACGTTGTAAAATGTTCATAAAAAAACTACATCAACTACGTCTGTACGTTTTGTTACTCGAACGACATTTGACACCACGGGGAAATAGGAATAGGGGTTAGTGGATAAAAGACTAAGTTTCACAGTATGGTCTATTTTTACGGGTACGCAAAGTACCAATGACATTATTCTCGAACCCACTGTTGCTTCAAAGCCAGCTCGATCTAAAATAATTTAGGTGTCTTACAAAGTTTGGCCCACAACTTTTCAATCGGACGAGGTTCCGGCAACACATTGTACCAGTCTAACAATGGCAGCGCGTAGTGGCAAGAAACCATCGGGGCACTCGATTCGGTCGATTTTCCCATTCATGTTACCCGTTGTGATTTATGGCTGGCTCATCTCTTCATCAACCAAACCAAAGCATTTTTGAGAATTTGTCCATCTACTTCTTCTTCCTTACACCAAAAAAAATAATTAGTTTCAACATGCGCGTAAAATTTCCCCTCGTTTGATTCCAAGCCAAATGAGACAAACGAAATTGTTTGCAATCTTTCATGCGCCATTCAACAATGTTTGCAATCTTTCATACAACAGGCTAGATTTAGACGTTATCTGGGTAATTTACATGAAATATCCAATTATTTTCTGCCAAATCTAGCATTCCCTTTTTGGGCATTAGATAACGCAGAAAATTCAATGTTTCTTTTTATCTGTGTATTAACTCAAGATAGGGCAACGGTGATGTGGCAACGTCAAACTGATACCCCGGCAATTTTTTTTGTATCTACCTTGATATAAGTCTCGTCGTTCATCATGACGCCACTCTGGGTACCATCCTGCCGCGGGTTTTGGCTACCGTTCCGTTACATACTATAATTGTTATGTTTTTGTATTTCCCATACACAGAGTAACGATTATGATGATGTAGACTCTAGCAGCACACTTGTTGCAATACAGTTGATGTTACTCCAATGATACTCAACTAAGTTACAATCAAGTCGCTATAACCAAATATGGCGGTTTTGTGTTGTTTGGGCATGCCGTTAGCTATGGAATTTTCAAATACTTCTGTTCAATTTTTCACAGCCTGCCGTACACTGCCGAAACTATCAACACTTTCTCTTCATAGCAAAAATTACTGTCTTACCGTTCTAGCCCATAATTACTGTCCACTATTGGTGATGAGAGAATACCGTGTTTTGTTTGTTTGTTGCCTTCCTGACCCTGTAGATGTGAAGGCCGGCACGGTTCATCGTTTTTTTCGACAAACCAGATGGAAACCTCCACCTTCTTCGCCACATCGCGATCGAAAAGTTCTATCGACGTTTTAAAAGAATCATCACCTTCCTTGCCTTCTACCGCTGTCTAACCGCAGCGGGGTCGTCTGGGTCTCCATGAATGACCTTACGAGCCGGAACACCGTCACATGATGGAATACCAGGTGTTTCCCGATCGCCCCGTGGGGCGCAATAGGATTTTCCATGACGGCGCACATATTTTTTTTGTACATCTGCTCTTGTTCCGATGCCATCTCGATAACCACTCGACAGATTGTGATGCTATTTCGCCAATGTAAACATTACAGTCCTAGTTTCAGACAAAATTTTATCAATCTTTATTCACTCGCTAAAAATGTGCAAAAAAAATCATTGTGTATCATTTTTTTCGAATACAGTCTTTAATTCTAAAACTATCAAAATTTTAACTAACACTTCCCTTGTACACTGTAAAATAAAATCTTAAAAGCTGAAATACGTTTTTCAACTAATGTCTTTAAATTCTACTAGAAAAAGCCAAACTTTTGAAACAATTCTTTTCGTTTGGGACTTTTTTTTTCTGTCGAGAGCTTGAAGTCTATTAAGTGGCAGACGAAATAAGGATATGTGTAAAAAAAAGCTATTTCTAGAAGAATTTGCTCGCGTTTACTAATGTTGAAAAACTGTTTCACTTTGCGGCATGCATTTTTTTTCTTTGCAAATGTTTACCAGAGAAGGCTTACCCGTCTTAGCCGGTCCAATACGGATTTTTTCTACACCGTATTTCATCATAATTTTGGGTTGAACGAGTGATATAAACCATTTAAAGGATTAAATTTTCGCAGAAATGTTGTTTCTAAGTATTTCTTCCACACAATCCTTCAGTCCAGATTTTGATGTTCTATACAGGGTGCGGCAGAAAATAATGCGAAAAATTTTCTTTTTCTTTCAAATCCCATTTTCAACTAATTCAAGCAATAACATTCACATTTTCGAGTGCAGTTATCTTTATAAAGTCCTTTTAACCAAATTTATTCAATGTGTCCTCCATTTTTATTAACGACATCCTCGAGCCGACGCCGGAAGCCAGAGCATGCCTTTCGGACGTAGTCCTCCGACATTGACTGCCATGTGGTGCACTAGCGTGTGATGTTTTGCAGGCTCGTCTACAACATATGCCCAAATCGAATAATCCTACGGATTAAGGTCTGGACTGCTAGGGGGCCACAAATGCTTCGGCCAAAATTTCATGTTATCGTTCAACCATTGTTGGGTTCGATTGGACGTGTGACACGGTGCCCCCTCCTGCTGTAGGATAACGTTTTTATCCTCGGAGAAGTTTGCCTTCACCCAGGGAAGCACTTGGACATTTAAAATACCGATATACACTTCGGTAATGATTTTAACTCCAGCATCTATAAAAACAGGCGGCATTTTCAAACCGTTGGACGCCACCATGCCAAACATCATGACAGCAGCCGGATGTTTGGTTTGAAGTTTGAATTTCACTTTTTCCGGAACGTTCTCCATTTTCTGCGGTGAAATGAACCGGTTGGCCACAGCATCGATGCTGAAAAGCTTTTCGTCGGATTATCATTTTTTCCTTCTTCAACAAGGAAAGCAATCTCTTGGAACGAGTCACTCGTAGTTCCCAGACCCGGTCCGTACTCAAGTGGCGTTTCACTCTGGCTCAGGAAGGTGATGATTCTCCGCATGGATTTCTCCGAAATATTGGCTTCCGCTGCAAGTTTTCTTATGGAACGCACCGGGTTGCGAGCAATTTTTGCACGGACCGATTTGATCACGTTCAGCGTGCGTGCAAAGCGCGGCTTCCGCTGCTTAGGACCATCATACAGGGACTTTTTTATGCGGTAAACTGTTGCCAAATGGCACCCTACCACTTTGGCAATCTCTTTCGGCTTCTTCTGGGCGTGTAACAAACTGGAAGTGATCACCAGCGAACATTTTGACGAATTTGCAATAAAACAAACAGAATGTTTGGATGCAGCACTTGAAAGTAAACATAAACAAATACACTTTCGACAGAAATTAGTCACTAGCTACACGAATTAACCCAATACTCAAGTTTGAACATTTTCGCATTATTTTCTGCCGCACCCTGTAGACCGTACCATAAAGAAATTGCACACCTTCAGTTCAAACATGTGTATTCTAACTTATGTTAACATATATTCTTACATATGGTTTTTCAACATTGTTTATCGTCCGTTCATGAAAGATTTTTGATGACTTGTTCATGTATAAGTAAGCTCTCGAAATTTTCCTCTAACGTTCTTCATACGGTTCTGCACAGATTAATTAGCAACGATTTTAGACGCTCTTGTCCAATCTCCTTTGATTTTTTCCACTTTATCAGCTGGCTGAATATGTTTATGAACATACTTCGACGAATTTCAGGGCAATTTAGGGGATTTATGTGCTTAGCTACAATTATCAAGTTTCCGATTTGTACAAGTCCATGGTTAACTTTGCGTAATGACACGAAGCAAGGTTGGGCCAGAATATTACACGATTGTCATGTTGAAACTCATCAGTAGTAACAGGTATTTTTTTAGCATTTGATTGATATCAATATCTGCATTCATTGGTCCATTTTCGGTGCACGGCTTCATAAATTGCCTACCTTTTCAGTGAAAACTGAAATGTGCGCTTTGTCAACATCATCATCTTCACGAATCGTGTAATATGCCGATCCCGACAACGCTTTACAGTCCAACTACGAATACGTTTCGTCGTCCATCATGATCCCTTATTTTGCCGAAAACTGTGTCAAACCGTTTTCGCACTGATAGCTCCTCGGTGGCTGTGCAGGACTTCTTTTTGGCTGCTTCTGCTTCTTGTACGCCTTCAGCTTCAATCACTGTTTGACTCGTCGAGCGTTGGACTTCGAGGTGTTCAGCTTTTTGGCGCGAACTGAGGCCCCTTTTGGCTAAGAAAAAGCTCGTCCAAATCTGTTGTTCGATTTGGGATGTGACGCTCCTTTTTTTCGTCCACTTCGTGTGAGGTCAGCAAGGAAATACTCTTTTCCGACCTTACAGATTGCAATACGCACCGCTTTCACACGTTCACCGTACACATCAACATCTGAGTTCTAGAATAGTTGGGTATACCGTAGATATGCTGAGAATACTGTAATATGACTATGATTGTGCAATGATGTCCCTTGGAGCTTTAACATCGCATTAGTACGATGGAGTCCTCGTAAATCGCCTTGTTAATCTTGCAAAACACCAATATCTGAACTCAAGATTAGTTTGGAGTACCGTAAATATTCTAAGAATACTGTAATATGTCTGCAACAGTGTTAAGATTATCTTATTTGTTAACGAAAAAATACAGATTTTCAAAGATCTGCATTTCTTTCCGATAGTCAAGCAGCTCTCAATGAACTTAAAGCTTTTACATGTAAATCGAAGCTAGTGTGGGAATGCATTCTTTCTTAAAGACAACTTGCCAGTCGGAACGCTGTAACTCTATACTGGGTGCCTGGCCATTGTGGTATTGAAGGAAATGTAAAAGCTGACAGGCTCAGCATCAAATTTTATTGGTCCGGAATCATTTTTTGGAGTCCCAGAGTGTGCTCTAAATGCATGATCAATGAGAGAGGTTACTAGAGCCCTGAAATTTTGCCATTGATCCTGGTAGATCATTGAACACCATAAAACAGTCGATTCTAACTGTAATCAGGGGCTTCATGTCATCAATATCCATCATGGGTCCATTGCAGGAACAAGTCTTCTGTAAAACCAAATTTCGACTGTAAATTGAATTTGGGTTTAGACTAACTTTTTGTTATTATGATGTGTTGGTCATTGTGTTTATGAGTATCAAATTGATCCACTTGTGGCAATCTAAAACAGGATTGAAGTCGTCGTTCCAGCAGTCAAATTTGTCCCTGCAGACCATTTCTGGACACCAAGAATGAGTTTCATAATTTCACCACCATCACACAACTAGACGGCTCGCAAAACAATTGCTGGTAAAACAACTACTTTCCGGTCACACTCGCTCTCATTAAGGATACATTATCCTCTTCCAATTTGCGCAAACAGCGCCTGACATGGAACAACTGGTCCGTGTCGTAAAAATATATCGTTCAAATTCAATCCTCCAACTCAATCCAATTGTGTCGATCGCCGGAGCCAATTGCAGTACGACTAACTGCCTTTGATGCAACATTGTTTCGACTAATAATACTCCCACATTTCCATCACCTCACCGAAGCCCGGTCAACCCCGAGACCAACATGGTTCAACAACATCAATTTCAATCTTCATTGTTCCGCCGGGAGAAGAGTTCAGGAAGTGAAATAAAACTTGATTACACATACATGCCATGCGAACCGGGTTGGCAGCCATATTCCGGATAACTTCGAACATACACACCTGTCCATCGAACCCCCACCTTACCCCCACCCAGGATGCAACTTTTGCACTGGTTCTATCTAGAGGGCATTGAATACGACGAAAACAGGGTTTATCACAACTGTAGCTGCATAACCACCCTCTATTTTTCATCCCACATTAGGAAAGCGGCAAAACGGACTGGAGAAGGACTGAAAAAAACCAACAATTCCGCTTGCAACATGCATTGCACATTTGTTGAAGAGCAGAGAGGAGGGGGTATCAATCAACCGGACAGAAATTGATTTTCAAATCAAACGTTAGATTAATTGGCATATGTGTTCTGCATATTATTTGGGGCAAGAAAAAGAACAAGGAGCCCGTTCGTGCCACCAATACAGGAGCGAGGAAAGGCCGAGTTTACATTTCCGGGCGGAACTGTCGCCATATCGATTCTTCGAGTGGAAAGTTTGCGCCGGCTATCGAATTACTGGATTGTTCTTTTCCGCAATGCTGCCATTTTCCGTGGGTCAGGTGCGCGGGAAGTAGGAGGCGATAGAACAGATGAAAGAAATTCCGTTACTAAACATAGCGCACGAAAACACTGTGGAGGAAAACAAAGTGGCATTTTACGCAATCAAAGCTGCCTGATTCAGTTCGCCTAACAGAAAGGGTCGGAGTGCTGACTGCAAGGTGAGTAATTTTTAATAATTTTCTTTCGTGGGAAACGAGATACGCCATTTAAAGATTGCTGAGGAATGGGACAGGGGGTTTGTTTTGAGCATTCGTGACGGAAGTAATGCTGGTCAGTGGGGTTGTAAGTGAAAGTTTCATGGACTTGAATTTCAGCACATCCTCAGTTTTTGGTTGCGTTTGTAGCGCAAAGCTTTATATTGTTACCGCCGAATCGCTCATAATACAAAATTCCTATCATCTAAAAATTTAATTTCAGACCGAATCATCATACATAGCCAATAAACTTGTTTAACATAAAATTAACTGTACTAAGAAACAATTTCAGAAACTGCAGAATGATGATCGTACGTGGAAAAAATCTGTAATGCGAAAAATGTACGCCTAATTAAACTCTACAAACTTCTCTAAACAAGAACTTTTAGTGTGACCTCAAAAAAATTCTCGTCATCGCCGACCATGGCGCTCATGGCGACAACACAGCTGAAACGACAACGATTCGCTCCGCACCCCAAACTATTTTAGGTGCGGAAATTTTCAGATTCCAAGGTTTCCACATTTCCCTAGAGGAAACGGTGACCGGTTGGTTGGTCGAAACACCGTGAAACTATCCAAATTTACGAGTCCATCGAGTTCGTCCTTCATGCGACCCGAGTGTAGAGCTTATTCGACAGGCGGTAATACTCCTCAACACATAGCTAACTGCATGGTCGCTGCAGGCCACCAGTAGGGTGGAGGACTACTTCGGACTAATAGTCTATTATAATTAAAAAAAAAATTAGTAATTGAACTTTGATTGTACGCAAGCTCTATTACACTAATTTATTAGAAACTGAAATATCCAAGATTTGTTTTTATTTTTGCAACCGACATCCGAAATTAATGCTAGTTTAAAATTAGAGAATTCAAAAATCAAGTTAAAAATTGCAGATTTTTAGGTAAATAAGCAATTTTAAGTTCAATTCCCAATATCAGCTTCAAGCCCTGTTAGCTCCAGTGGCTTGAAGAACATCTCTCTGCATCCTCTATAATTTCATACTGTGCTACTCGGAAGCTGTAAAGTATGTTTGTGTTTGTACATACCTAGACCTTTGTTTACATGTTTCCATTGTGCAGTGTGTTTCATTTATACTTGGCGAAAAAAAAGAAAGCGTGCTCCGAGAACGTGACACCGACGGACGGCATACACGGTTCCGGTCTGACCGCAAAACGTAAGTGGAATGGGTTTCTGTTAAAGATATGGGTTGCATTGCATTTCTGGACCCGGTGGCCAAGGTCAATGGAAAAAGAGTAATAAGAAGCTGATTGATGTGAATGGATTAATGGATGGGTGGTACGTAACAAGTTATGAGAAAGTAACTTTCCTAGAATGAGGACAGTTTGTTGGATCTTCACTACTATATTTTGTGGGTATTATAGTTTACTACCACTTGCTTACTAGCACAAGTACTCTGTCTTTATTTGACTTAATCAAGGTTAATAATATGATTGTCTTCATCTACCATTGTGAAAGGGTCCAAATGAGTTTAGGTGGATCGGCAGGCACACTTATACCTATCCACTGGATTGTAACGAATTTTCTTTCAACAACAAGTTATACATGAACTGTTATCAACAGTGAGTTGGCTATCAACTCTTTTAATCAGCCACTTCAATCAGGTGCCCTAAGCGGCCCCTCTCTGTTCCTAAATATTTGCTTCCGTTTCAGACATCTGCAAAACTCTTTGTACAAGCCTGTCCACTTCAGGTTGGATATAAAATAAACAGCAAGAAAAATTACCTGATTCTTTAACCGATTGTTTATTCCCAATAATAGAGTTATATCTGCATAAAACAATTATTAAGATGCTAAATCCTTTTTCAGTAAATCCTCATTTTCAAGATTCGTCTTATCTTGCAATCATCGGTACCATTTTACTTTCTTCTTAGTTTCGAAAGTTTACGAAAACCTTTAAGTCTAAGTACTTTACTCTATTGGACGATGATCTGGATGATTTAATTGGATTGGATGTTTTTGGTACGTATATGACCTCTTGTATATAACATTCCGGACGAATTCATATGGCTGGCAAGAGGTCAAATCAGACAAAAAAAGTTGGAGAATCTTGGCTTCTGATAGACAGTAACAACACTTTTGCGGACATTCTTTCTCGTACACGTCTTGTTGATGGTGCCGGTAGAAACAAATGATTTTCGGCCTGCCAAAACAAATGCTCTTCTCAATTTGGACACCTACTTTATTCAGAAATGCTCGGCAACGGCGTTCTTCTGCGTTGTGGTATAAAAAGCCAAACCCGCAACCGTTTAAATTCTTCAGTACGTATGTATCGACGTCCATTATATTACAAACAAATGTTTGAAACAAATTTAATTAATAAAGCATCTTAGCCACATTTCGCACAAAACGATTCGGACTTTTCAATAATGGCTACCGCCTTCTTGTCCATTTTTCGAACATACTTTTCAATTTGTTCCACTTCCAACCTTCCGATCCACAGTCAAGCACTTCCACTTGATTCGACGCCATTTTACTGAATGTAACAAGAATGTAAACATGTTGTACCACGAAATACAGTGGAGAGTTTTAGCTGTCATAAAGGTCATAAGGTCTTGTTATCGCTGACCTTTTTAAGAAATCGGAAGATTTCCCTTTTTTATCAACTCTTACTCAGATCAGGCTTTTTCCCAAGTGATCAAAAACAGCTCACTGCCCAGGATTCTCCTCCGCTGTACCAAATTTTCATTTGGGGAACATGGACTCTACTAAACTTGGCTATGTTTTGAGGCTGTTTTGAGTTCATAATTTTCACAGCTAGGTTTGTGCTGTTTTTTACATGATCTGATATTTTACATCACATTTTAAATCAGTTTTTCTGCTTAGGGTGTCTAAGAAAAATCCGTTTTAAACTGATTTTTCAATATTACATTATCTGATATTTTCATCACATTCGAAATACAGTTTTCATTTTCTGCTTGAGGTGTCCCTAAGAGAAATCAATTTTAAACTGATTTTTTCTCAATAATGATTTTAACTATTTACTTATAAGAAAGGTGTTTCCAATTCAAATTTCAATTTTCTTTGATATTTTGCAATTTTTACTAATTGATTTCAATTTTTACTAATTGACAAAGATGACCACCCTAATGAAATGTCATGTATAATGTGCCAGCAGCTACAAATGGAAAGATAAAATTTCCAGGCTGCAGATTTTGAAGTTCTACAAAGTTGTTTCTAATAATAAGGCCCTTCTATTGGTTTGAATTAAAACTAGGGTGGTCACTTATTTTAGAGAAATCGAAAATCTAACTTTTCTATTTGCAGAAATGAAGGCATACATTCTTCGGAAAAGTTGCCGAATAAATAATTTTAGGCAATTTACATTTTCTGTCCATATAAAAATCAGTCATTTTGCTGTACCTTTTTATTTTAATTTTTTCATCAAAGTTGTCTTAGCGTTGATGCTAGAACAATAAAATTTCACATCTTTTGGTGCGCTGAAATCAATATTGTATTTCAAATAAAAGTTATAATGATGTTTGTAAACATAATAGATATGATGTAAACATCATATCTGAAAACGGAGACATGTTATTTTTAAATTGAGTAAAACACATTTGAAAAGGGCGTAATTTTACAAAGAAAATTGTTAATTTTCTTGCTAACGGTAAGAAATATCGCAAGATTTATACGTCAAAAGTTAGAGTCAATTTTAAATAAAAAAAAGTTAGAGCAAAAAACTGTTTTTTGCTAACCCTAAGTTATCTATGGAAAATTTGGAAACGTTACTTGAAATTAGCTAGGTTATAATTTTACCACATTACTTCATTTCAGCAAAAGGAACAGTAAGTTTTAGATATCAACAAACATAAGAATAATAGCTTGATGTACTCAATAAGGCGCTCACAGTATGATCAATTAGATCTGAAGCACAACTTGTTGTTGTTGTTGTTGTTTTATAGAGGGACTTTAACAACTAAGGTCATTCGTCCCTGATGAAGCACAACACTTGACGGTTTATGCGAATACCTGTTGTAATTATAGGATTTATTATGATGATGTCCCACATTGCCAGAAATTTATATACCAGAAGTGGTAATTCGTACGTCCATGCAGAAATCATTTTCATTAATACAGCGACATCATGGCTGGTTTCAGATGTAAATGAGTCTACAAGATTTGATTCTGCATTTTTCGCATTTTTTCAAATACCTTTCCAGAATCACTGTCCTTCTGCCCTTGCACTTGTCGCTGCTGCAAATCCCAATTCTTCGGTGGCAAATGTTGATTTTATTTACCGCAGGCGGTTCTGCTGAGTTCTCTTGCAACTTTTAGAGAATGGTTTTAGTTTCATTTTCTGTGATGTTTTTGACTAATTTGCGAAAGTCACATTTCCACTCAGCTAACTAGTACTTTGATTTGCAGCGGCTACCGATTTAATTCACCGTGTGACACTTTCGAACACTAACTACTAAACAGCAATTCTAACTGAAAAACGATTGAGCTACTATGATGAAACGGTAAAAAGAATCCGTTAACGGAAATTACATATCAATAATATCGGAAGTAAGAGACTTTAATCAGGACAGTTTTCCTTAGGGTGTCAGAACAAAAAACAAAAAACAAGCTTTTGCTCTAATTTTTTTTATTTCAAATTTGCAAGCAAGTTGTCTACAGGGGTGTTTAGAACTTTATAAGATGTAACTTTTGCTCTACAAATATTGCCGGTGTATTTTACTGTTAGCTAGTTATTTGATTTTTATAAAATTATGACCCTTTAAAATATGTTTACTCAAATTTATGAAATTATCGATCTCCAGTTTTTTTGATATGATGTGCAATAATAAAAATCCTTTCAAATGCAGTTAAGAAATAATTTCTCTGTCTGCCCCAACCAGATAAATCAACATTGAAAAGGCCTATTATGTTTTACAAGAAATCATAATAACTTTTGTTGACATGCGGTAGCGGCGATTTCAGTACGCAACGGCTGTAACCCCATATTGTTCTAGAATCAACACGCAGACAACTTTGCTCAAAAATTTGAAATAAAAAGTTAGAATAAAATATCTTGTTCTTATAGGGACACCCCCTAAAACTACGTGGAAAAGTGCTATTATTCGGTCATTTCAAAGGCACAACAATTTTTATTCATTAAGTTTCTTAAATTGTCTCAACTACAACTTTTCATAGTGTATATGCCTTTATTTCTGCAAATAAAAAAAGTTATATATTCGATTTCTCTTAAAATAAGGACCACCGTAGTTTTCATTCACACCGAAAGATGGGCCTTGCTATTAGAAACAACTTTGTAGAAGACTCCAAAACATCACACTCAGGCTGAAAATTTATCTCCACAACTAAATTCGCATTCTGGACCACTGTGCCATGATGATACAGTAAATGTTTCAATACTCTTGCCATGAAAATCTCAACAATTGAATTCAAATAATTTATTTCAAATTTCTCGCACTTCCCCACAAACATTGTCTAAAATCCAGATGGCCGTTTTTTCATAAATTTTTTTTTTTTCGAGATTACACCAGATCTCGACGTTTCATGCAATTCCAAGAAAGTTGACATCAAAAAATAATTTTCGTTTTCTCAAATATCCAATACCATGCCTTTTGTAGGTAGATTTCTCATGGGTTCACTAATCAAAGTCCGATTGAGCTCAAATTTAGTATAGGATTTTTTTTGCGGAAACAAAATTGTTGAGCACTCTCTTTTTGAAATTCAAAAAGTGGAAAATGAATATGTTAAGTATGCTACTATATGGCTATTTTTGGAATAGAAATAGAGTGACAATACCAATAACCGGTATCAGAAGCCATTTTGTGCGTTGTATAGAAGTAAAGTTGGGCACAGCAAAAAATAATCAAAATTGCATGCGATGTAAAATGTTTACACGTACACGTTGCAATAATAATAAATCAAAGTGCACTCGTTTTCCAATGCATTATCATACGAATTTACACGATCATGTGAATACAGAGCTACTTCAATTGAAAGTCATCGAACAGAACTACTGTTTTGCTTCTCTTTCTTAGCTGTCGCTCTCCACCCATAAGCAGAGGACCCAAGAGAACATTTATGCAGTTTCTAAACCTGATATCTGATGTTTACACCTGGTTACGTGATACACAGTTAACGAAATTACAACTATCGTGTCATTGAATTGATTAAATTAAGCTAAGTGAAACTGTTCGTCCATTGTCGAGTTAAATCGTGCCATACGAAACACCAACTCATTTTTATTTATATAGATTTTCACTCTCTTGAATACGTTCGTTTTCTCGCGACGTGAGTCAGGTTTGATTTTCTTTTTTCAAAAACATAATTCGATGCAGAGAGAACACGAGGACTTTAGAAATGGCCGTCTCGGTTGAGCTCGGTTTCTGGTAGGGAGCAAGCGATTTGACGTTTGTCTTAACCCGTTCTACAAAGAAAATCGTCTGCTCCCTACCCGAAACCGTAAAATGTTAGATTGTGCAAATGTTGATGAGATAGGAGTAGAACACTCAAAACACTAATCCAATATGCAAATAAAATGTCCAATGATGAAACTACATAAAGAAATCAAGTCATTTTTTATTACACCCACTTTTTTCAAAATTTGTTAGATTCAGCTTTTTCTAAAGCGCACTTTTCCTTTGGTATCCATATAGTCGTGAAAAGTGGGAACGAATTGTAAATCAAATAAAGGACTTATGTTCGGTGACTCGCCTTTTAATTTTGAATCTAGATTTGATTGTTCGTATCCCGACAGTGAAGTGAACTCAATTCGATCATTGGTGAAATTTTGATACACTGCAATTCTGCAAATTTCTGAGACAAATATGCTAGATACAAATTATTATTGATACAGTAGATTTAAAAATTTATATTTCATCAATTATATGAGTTTATTCTGACTTTGCTTGATTTCAGTTAAACCGAATATTTTTTGGCAAAGTTGTAAACTTCCGTGCTTCTTGTACCTACCCAGCAAGCTATTGGTCGACCATCTGTGCCTAGCTCCTGAAAAGGACTATAGGAACCGAGTGGTTGATTCGATAAAATTAGTTACCTGTCTCGTCCCTTCCAAACGATAATGTGACCCATTAACCTCGAGACACACACGAGTAATTGGTGCCCTTCTTACGAAGACCATAGAGCAAATTATTGTAAATAACAATTTTGAATATCGGCTCTGCATAGTGTTACACACGTGTGAGCTTCATAAATAAACGCACAAATTAAAAAAAAAACTATGATCTTCTTCTTGACGAATGGAACTTGTTAAAATGCGAGGTGTTGACCTTGAATACAGAGTACAGAATTGAGGAGCATTGGAATCAGTTTTTTTACTAATGGAATGTTCATAAGCCACGTAGACCGAAGTTGGACACTTTCAACCCCCCTCCCCATCGTTGACTTCGTAGACTTTTCCAACCCCCTGCCCCTTAAAGTCTACGTAGACTTTATCAAAAATAGACTTTTTCCAACACCCCCCCCTTAAAGTATACGTAGACTTTATCAAATTATTTTTTTAATTTATGGACAATGTTCTAAATGTGGTTGTGCCAGTTTGAGGAACGGTTTATGAAATAAAACTCAAACAATCAGGTTATTCAGTTATTCATTTTTATTTTGTTTCATAAAAATTTGGCATACATTAAATATAACAACAATCTATTATGCAAATGCTAAAGATGCCCACACCCTGGCTGCTTAAACTAATAATTAATCAGCGGAAGTTCCCTAGTAGCACACATGTTGCCATTAAGTTGAGAAGACATATATGTGCTTTTGTTAGTCACAATCAAGTTTCTTATTATGATCGTGGTGTGCTACTAGGGTTCTGGTGGAATTGTCTCTTGGATGTCAAGACCAATGATTTTGACAAAACGTGATTCTATCCGTAGAACTTCCGTAGCTTCGTTCTCGTCGACCTCACAAAGAATTTCTTCCTGGTGTTGCTACAGGCCTTATTTTCTTCGACGAAATATCTGCCTTGTGGATGCTTTTGCGTTGATCTGCGTTCACTTTTGTCGCAAAATGTAATCCACAATTTTTGTTTTTCCTTTAAATATAAAGTTCAGTTTATTGTCTTTTAAAGTTTTCCAAAGCAAGTTGACGTCTTCCCAGACCTCCTAATGTATTTTCTAATTTGTTTCACATGCGCTAAAACCCTCTACTAAATGTTTGCCAAATGGAGAGCAAGTTAACTATCAAATATCATCTCATTCACGTATAAATGATAATACTCAATGCCCTAGTAGCACACTTGTTGCAAACAAGTCAATGTAACTTGATATGTGACTCTATTAAGTCACAATCAAGTTTCTGCAACCAATTATGAGAGATGTGTTGTGGGGGCGACCCCGGTGTAGTGGTTAACATCCATACCTCTCACGCCAAAGTCACGAGTTCGAATCTCACCCCTGAACAAGTTACAAAAATACCTAAAAGGGATTTGAGTGACTACGATGGGACATGAACCAGCCCAGAGCTGAAAATCTCGATAATAAAGGAAAAAATAGAGATGTGTTGCTTGGATGGTTGACATCATAATCTAACTATTGTGTTGATACCATGCATTCGATCTATAGATGATGTTAAAAACACGAATAGAGAAACAACCAACACGCTCAAATTACTGTCTCTGGTTATCCCTTTTTCCTCTCGAAAAGATAATTAGAGACAGTAATATTAGCGTGTAGCATTAAACTCCGTTCAGATTGCAACCTACATTACGATCTTGATATCAAATGCCACGCAAATTATTTTTGAATGAAACTTAAGCCTGTCAACGTTAATTTCGGACACTTTTATTTTCGTGTAGATTTTGAATTATTTCCCGGATTGCTGAAACATTTCACTTATGTGACAGCTGAAACTCTCCACTTTAGGTACAATATGTTTACATTCTTGTTACATTCAGTAAAATGGCGTCGAATCAAGTGGGCACGCATTTTTTTACGAACGGCAGCGAAACACGAATTTATCGGTACGCGATCCTGCCAAGAAACTCCAGTCTGTTTTGTCACTATGCGATATCCGTTCTGAAATGGTATAGGGTACAAGAGGTCGAATACGTGTCAAAAACAGCATATCCACCAAACTGTCCAGAACCTCGCCCAATAGAGAAGTACTGGGCTCTAGTTAAGCAGAAACTCTTCGAAACTAAGAAGAAATCAAATGGCACCGACGATTTCAAGAGAAGATGAAGAATCGTTACGGCGGGCGTTTCCGAGGATACCGTCCGGAACCTGATCGCAGGTGTACCACAGAAAGTTTGAGAATTTTACAGAAAGAAGGATTATGTAACATCTTAATCAACTGTTTCTAATGTAGATATTAATCTATTATTGTGAAATAAACAATCGGTTTTTTGAATAATGTGTAAATTTTGTTTTGCTTCTATTATTCAGTCTATAGATGAATAGATGCTAGTAAGGAGATAGTCTATATAACGTTATATAGGTTGTAGTGTGAACGGGATGTTATGCTCAATTATTTAATTAGCTGCCATATTATACTAATTTGATGTATTGTTTCAATTTTTACAAAGTTCAGGGCTCGAAATTGTGTGCATCTCTGAGCAAACTTGTTAAAACTGGAACATGTTAGCATTTGAGCTCAATCCAGGACTAAGATAACCAAAATTCATAGAATAAGTAAATTAAATTTAGAACGCAACCAGTAGAATTCACAATTTGTACGTTTATTCGTATCATTAATATGTTTAAAATAAACATAATATGATTTTAATTTCAAACATCGATGTCACTTGGTTTTAAACATAGAATATGTTAGAAAGAAAGCAAGTTTATGTTTGCGGCCAAAACAATCTTATTTTATGTTTGGATTTACCTGGAATATGTTTGTTATGACGGTATTTTTCTCTGCGTATAGGGTTTGAATATCCGTTTTGCAGAGAGAAAAAAAAATGTCTACGTAGACTTTTGGTATATCCCCCCCTCCCCCATCGTAGACAAACGTAGACTTTTTCGAAACCCCTCCCCCCCCCTTAATTGTCTACGTGGTTTATGAACAGCCCCTAAGATGAACAAGGAAATGAAAACAGCTTTAACTGCATCACATGAAAAGGAATTGAGCAGCAAGATATGTCAGAAGTAATTCTGAATCTCTAAAGTTACTATTATTTATCTATAAATTTGCTACCAGTCCTGGTAACCCATGCCCCAACACGTTATGCTCCAAAATCCTCTCTTTCTGTCAAAGCCTTTCTCTAATCAGCTGAGAAGGAGCCAATTTATAATTTATCATCATTCATAAAAAGACACTGTGCAGCCAAAACACCGTAACCCGTAACGGAAACAAACGAGAATCCAGAGATGATGTAAAAAAATTAAACTGCATTTCCTCGAACTAGAACCCACCAAACAAAAACCAGCCATAAGAGTGCGGGGTGTGATAAAGTTGCGTCTACATGCGAGCCTACACTGACTGTGTCATATAGTTATGAAACATTCCCACGACCTGGTCGGTCGGTCCTCCAAGTCAGTCAGTCATTCGTTCATTGTTTGTTTGGCCTACCCCTGCCTGCCTGCAGCTCTTTGTGCATTCTCGTGCGTCTTGTTTCTTTCATTCATTCCATACAGCAATGCGAACAAAAACCGCAGAATGAAACACATGTGTGTTCCAGTTTCTTCCAGTTTGCAGTTATGGCAGTAAGCTTCAGTTCGGATGAGTCTTGAATCTTGGTTAAAAATCCTCACTTTGGACCCGTTAGGATCCGACTAAAAAACTTCCCATACCGGGAATCGAACCCGGGCCTTCCGGGTGAGAGCCGGATATCCTAACCACTAGACAATATGGGACTCATACGTAGTGATTAACGGTCTTCAACAGACTCCATTGCTCCCTGAGTCATTTGCGTTGGAATTGTTGCGACTTTTCATGAACATGATCGTGCTCACGCGTTCAGTCGGTGGTAATGTTGAAACGTGAGATAATTCGATCAAATTAATCCAACAATTATCGCGCACACTTACCTCCTCGGTGGTGAACATTGGCATACACGCAAAGCGTCACGCCGGTGATACGAATGAAGCAAGTTTATTTTTGTCTTTTTGCTGTCTTTCAATACAAAGCAGAGAAGTGAATCTAATGACGAAATTGCTGGTGGTGACAACGTAGGTAATGGCTCCACCCTGGTCTGGTTGATGACTTTCCGGGGAAATATGTTTACAATGAATGGGACGTGGAGAAAAACGAGTAAAAGCAAAATTATGGAACAAACGACGGTACAATACCCGATCCGTGAACCGAAAATAAAACCCAGCACATCAGCTTTGGTGAAGCAGATATTGAAGCCCTCGTTTGTTCAAGCCTGACGGGGAGTTGACGGACCGAGTCCCAGCCACACGGAGTTCATTCTGATTATATTTATATGTTTTTGCACGTTCGGTCAGTCGCCCATTTCGGAATTTTATTATTACACTGAGTGAACACGATAATTACAGTCATAATTTTCCCGGCAATTTTTAAGCACACTCACAACGGGAGACCGCTGCTGTGTTTATGTCTCTGATATTATGAGTGCACACTGGGTCAGAATGGAAAACTAGCAGACATAACTTATGTCTTGGGCAAAGTTGCAGCTTATAATTAGGGCTTTAATTTGACATCAGTTTCCGTAAGGGTGGTCCTTGAATATATTCGAATCAAAATTCAATCTCTTACGTTCCTTGACATAGCGCAATACTATGCTCTACAAAAAAAATTTAAAAATTAAAATCAAAATTATATGAAAGTGCTCTAATAATCCTTTATCTAAGCCTGTAATATTGGAAACTGTCTTCCAATTTGCAAAAAAATCACCTGGCCGTATTCCCGTCGTTTGAGTTACCACCATATGGTAATGGTTCACTTATACGGAGTCCAAGTTGCCTTCGGAACTCAGTTTTATTTTTCTTTTCACGCTCTTTAACTACAACTTTGGATTTACAGGTATACCTCGATAGTACGTACATCAAGCTTCTCACTCAATTTAAAATCGCATCAAAACTACTGATTCAATCTCCAACCTCATATCACTATAAGAAAGAGCAGCTTCTGTTCTTTCTTTTGGTTGTATAAGATTTCAGATACAATCAGTAGTTTTTATGCGATTGCGATTTGAAGTGAGAAGCTTGATGTAGGTACTATCGAGGTATACCTGTATTGAATCTCCAGCGGGACTTTTCCTTCAATAAGTTTGCTATTTTTTAAAACATGTTCAGCTTCTAATGTAGACGTCCAGCGGAGAAAATCCGTATTTCAACTTTTCGGGATCGATTGGTTTATTTTCATCACTTTGCGCGATGAAGCTTAAGGTTTGTGACGAACCTGATTTTCCAAAAATGTAACACGCTTGAGAATTATTCATTGTAACGTCGTTGACAACTTTAGTATCGATCATACAAAAAATCATTCCAACTTCAACGAACACTTCGTTGTCTCCTGATTTGCATTCCGTAGGATTCAAAGCATTAATTTGCTGTTCGACTTTTTCAAATTCACTGCTGGTCAAATCAGTTGCTTCTTTCTAAAAAATCAGTAGTTGGTCGACACATGGAAATTGATAAAAGTAGATCCAAATGATTTCCTTGACCCTTGAATTTGTTTAGTGGATGGTTAAACGAAGAGCGACCATCGACAATGGAAATGTATGGGCACATTCCTCAGTATCATCCTTATGAACAAATCCTTGCTTATAACGAGCATGATTCGAACTCCCATGGCATCCCCTTTTCACCCTCAAGTGAATGTCATCATTTGACGAATTGTAAATCCTCGAGTTGAGGCCAAAGCTTTTCCACAATCGCTGTATGGTGTGATCAATCAAGCTCTGTATCGAAACCTGAGCAACAGTTTGTTGGATATGGATGCCTGTAAACAATCAAATATGTCTTATTACACACTCAGATTTTTTTTCAGAAATCTGTAAAATTTTACTGAATTCTCAACAGCTGAACGTTCGGTAATCCGATTTAGAGAATTTCGGTATAATTTTTTACAGATAACTGTAAATTTCACCGAAATCCTTTAAATCGGATTACCGAACGTTCAGCTGTTACTAATTCGGTAAAACTTTACAGATATCTGTAAAAAAATGGAAATGTGCACTGTATTAACCAAATGAAAGTAATATTACCATTGAGATAACAATTCGATTGGGCATCTCTCACGTGATAATACGCCAAGCATTCGATCATGCCTTGACTTACCCCGCATGGGGATGCTTGGCAAAAGTTTGTGTTTCCTGTTTCGGAATACTACCTCACAATGCCCTCCGCTCAATTTCAAACTACTTCTATTCAATTTTCACAGCCTGCCGTGAGCTAACGGAACTATCAATACTGTCTCTTCAGAACTTTGTTCTAGCAAAAAAAATGCTGTCTACTCCTAGAGCCTCACGGTGATGAGAAATTATTCCCTTCTCAAAAACAACATCATCACTTTTTAGTTGCTCGAGCAAAAACATCTCAAAACAACCAAGATCATATCATATAACAACCAAAATATCATATCATATATTTCAATGATATTTTGAAAAATTTCATCATTACAGTTGTCAGTCAAGTTCGGTTGTCAACGTGATCAGATTCAGTCGACTACTGTAATGCGCAATGTTGCTCGATTCGACCATGACAAGTGTCGAGTCAAGATTCTCGACTCGACTTCTATAAATAGCCCCTATGTAGCGAAAGATCTCCGAGTTACTTTTCTCAAAAAAGAAAAGCTCATGTAACTTACCATTTTCACATCTAGAACAGATTCTCGTTAAACAAAAAACAAACAAAGTTTGTATTCAAATAACCTTTTTCCATTTGCTACCAGCGTTGATCTCTCCTATCTTCTCAGCTATCATAGTCTGGCCTTCCGTCAAATTCTAGAAAGTGGGTTCTCATTTCGGTTCTGCTCTACATGCGTAGGCGCGCCAGTTGCTTCCGGATGAGAGTCTGACATGCCAACCGATTTCTTGGCGTATGTTTCTTCCAAACTTCTCCACATTAGCTTCGTCGTTGTCCTTCTCCCGGACGACTTCTAGGCAGCTTTTCCCTTGCGGTCCTGTTCCAAAAATTTGGTTCTCTTAGCTGCTGCTTTCGGTTTATCTTCCGTTAGCACTTCCGAGACTCCTGCTGCTTCCAAGAAAAGCTTGACGCGGCAGCTCCAGTTTTCATATCCGCCTGCATTTCCACAAAATTGTGGAATTCCGTGAGCGAGGTCCTTTTGCGTGGTGCCCATAATCTTTTGAGGGGCTCAGGCGGCTTGAAATTAAGACTCGAAAACTTGAAATAACGAAGTAACAAACTAGCTTTATTCAGTACGTTTGAACTGGTTGAAGTTGTAGTTGGGAACAATCTGTTATGAAAAATAACAATTGGTAGTTGCTATATTAGTAACCGACTGGAGAAAGCCTGCAGGACCGGGGCGATTGCTACTATGTTAACAAAAAAGGATATTATTCAAGCCAAAAATCTTATAAATTCATATACAAAAAAAACCTTTTATCTTTACCATTGCAATCATATTTGAATCCCCGGTTTTACCCCTTTAAAAAATAATGTAATTTGAAAAAGTCGTAATTTTCGGACTAAAATCGCGATATCTTTTGAACGGATTTCTGAAATTACGGTCTTTCTTCATCAAAGTGTGTATTTAAGCAAGTTCCGAAAATTGGCTCAAGACACCTTTTTCATAAAACTTGAAATGAAAAAGTTAGGCGAGCAATACTATTTTTTTCTGGACTACTCTACTTTATGCGTAAAAATGATCATAACTAATGACACAAAATACCTACGGCTATGGTTCCCATAGCAAAATTGCTTAAAGTTCAATAACGAACAACTTTGTAGCACATTGTATTGCGCTATGTCTAAAAATGTGAAAGATTGAATTTTATTTCATTATATTCAAGGACGGAAACCCTAACGGAAACGTATGTCTAATTAAAATCCAATTATAAGTTCTAAAGTTGCATCCTCATAGTGACAATAATTTGTTCCTGAATCCTGAATCCTGGAAAATGAGAAGAAAAATAGTAATTTCCATCTAATTCCAATTACCTTTATTGCTTATCTTGACAGATACGCGTATTTCGTCTACTATGCATAGACCACTCCGATTTCTCTGAAAATAAGGACTACCCTAGTTTTCATTCACACCAATAGAAGCGCCTTGCAATTAGAACAACTTTGTAGAAGACAATTTCGGTCCACGACGTCAAACTTCGGCTGAAAATTTATCTTTCCAGCTAAATTCGCATTCTGGACCACCGTGACCACTGTAATCACATCAACATCAAGCTAGTTCTAACTAGCGTAACTAACTGAAAATGGTTTAGCTTCTATGGTCAAATAGCAAAATAATCCTATAGCGAAATTACTCATCATTAATATCGGAAGTAAAAACTTTCTTCAGGACAGTTTTCCTTAGATAACTTAGAATGTCCTTATAGAAACAAAACAGTTGTTTGCTCTAACTCTTTTATTTAAAATTTACCAACAACGTTGTCTTCAGATGATTTTTATAACTAGAAAAGATTAAAGTTTTGACGTGTAAATCTTGCCGATGTCTCTTACCGTTAGTGAGTAATTAACGATTTCCTTATAAAATTACGCCCTTTTCAAATGTGTTTTACTCAATTTTATAAAATAACCTATTTCTAGTTTTCAGACATGATATGCAATAATAAAAATACTTTCAAACGCTGTTAAAAATATGTTTTTGGTTTGCCTCAACTAAAAAAAACCAACATTTGAAAAAGGCCTATCTTGTTTGCAAAAACCATAATAACTTTTGTTTGACATACGATAGAGACACTTTCAGCACACCAAAAGTTGTAACTTTTATCGTCTAGAATCAATGGGAAGTCGACATAGCTGAAACATTTAAAATAAAAAAGTAACAGCAAAATAACTGATTTCTATAGGGACACCCTAAGCTACGTACGAAAACATGCTCTAATTCGGTCATATCAAAAGGTACAGAAAAAATTATACCATCAAAGTTGCTTGAAATTAGTTACTCTACAATTTTCCGAATAAAGTATGCCTTTATTTCTACAAATAAAAATGTTAGATTCTCGTATTCTCTGAAAGTAAGGACCACCCTAGCTTTCATTCATACCCAAAAAGCGCCTTGTAATAAAAAACAGCTTTGTGGAAAACAATTTTGGTCCAAAACTTCAAACTTAGGCAGAAAAAGTATCTTTCCAGCTAAATGCGCATTCTAGACCACTGTGCAGTGTGGAGTGGAAGCCGAGAGCTGCTCGAGGTCGGAGTTAATTATTTGCTACATACGTTATTTTACCATTTGTTATTGAAATAAATTACTCCCACAACTTGTAAGGATTCAATATGGATCGTGTAAACTGTTTCCTTCTACTTCCTCATAACCATTCATTCTAATCAAATTATTGGAAATTCTATTGGTCATTTCCATTATTTACCCACCGGTCTGCTCAATTTTACCAAGCCCAATCAGCACTGATTGAATCCTGGCGACCAACCCAAACCGAACCTTCATCGGCTGCCAACCGCAGGACAGACATGCTCCAATCATTATTTCCTCGAAACAACCTTTCGCACCAACAATGCCCTCTCGTGTATAGCGACAGCAGTTTGTCCCTCGTCACATCAAGGAAATGAAATCTCAACCCGCCCCTCGCCGGAGGGGGGTCCAGGAGATGAACAAACATCAGAGCGCGCGGTATATGACTAATTTATTCTAATTGCTTTTCCACGTGCACACCGTGCTTGCGTTGTCACTCAAAATGCGACATGTCGGACCCCAGCTCGCTGGCCGACGGCCGTTAACATTGAACAAAAAGTCCGCTCCGTTGTCCGAAACTAAATGCCCACATAGTCGTCGGTTGTGTGTGTGGGATTCGCAATTTGCTAAATGCTGAAACATTTGTGAGGCAGTTGAAACGGGTGCTCCTGGACATGGGTCGAATCATCGTTTCAACGATGTATAATTTACTCCGAACCTGCATCGAGAGGATCGTTCTTCAAGGACCGGAAATTAGAGTTGCGAGGCAATATTGTACAACAGTGAAGGGTCCTGATCCCTAGTAGCTAACTAGCGGGGTATTAATTTTAGTTGGCAATTGAATTAACTATAGCGTAACGAGCTAGTCTTGTTTGAGCGCTGCAGATTGGCCGGCTCGTTAATGGAAAATTGCACGATGCAGCACGTCCCCCCCATTCTGGATGATGGTCGCTTTTCTCTCCGCTAAAAGGCTTTCACAAATAAATCGTTTCTAATACCGTTCCATATTTTCTCCTCTTTTTTCCATTCCAGAACGTCCGCTCAACGAATACATATCTCACTACGAAACACTCAGCTACGACCACAAACATCTGCATGCTAGTCACAGTAGGGCGAAACGATCGGTCACCAAAGATCACCATGTATATCTTAGGTTTAAGGCGCACGGAAGAGATTTTAACATTAGGCTAAGACGAGATCTCAGTTCATTTAGCGATAAGTTAGAGGTGAGTATTTGCTAGAATTTCAGGAGAAGTCTGAATACTAACCAAACGCCGTCTTCTCCCGCAGATTCACACCGAAAGTGGTCCAATCGAGGCGGACACCTCGCACCTCTACCAGGGAGAACTGGTCGGTGATCCCGACAGTCACGTGTTCGGTTCCATCATCGATGGCGTGTTCGAGGGCAAGGTGATATCGTCCCAGGATAGTTACTACGTGGAACGGGCGAAGCACTACTTCCGAAACAGTTCCAATCCGGACACGCATCCGTTGCACCATGGGGTGGACGGTCATGACGAGCCATTCCATTCGGTGATCTACCGGGAGGAACACGTCGATGATCCGTACCAGCAGCGGAGGAAAGGTGAGTTGAACTTTGCGACTGATTTTTAACTTTTCACATTTTTCCGAGATCGGAGAGTTCAAATTTGTACTCATATTTTGATTTATAAAATGCAATTTTCACAAATTTTTCTAATTTTGTGAATTTTTCGCCAAATTGAAAGCATAAATTCGCTAAAATTGTGGATTGAGTTGATGCTGTTGTGAAAATCGCGAGGTGATGATGCTTATATCTCGCACGAACGAAAGAAAAGCGGTTAACATTTCGTTTAAAATAATTGTCAGTGTCCTTAACTGTTCAGTCTCAAACGTCAAATTAAAACTTGAATCTCTTTGCCTCAAAAAGTAAATATTTTAAAATCAAAAGTTGGACAAATTTTTGGCCTAGTATTCGTTGAAACTGTCTAATGATTACCTAGTCAGTTGTTGAAACTTTTAGATGCTCTTAAAAATGAAATTTAAAAGAAAAACTTTAACATGTTAAAAACAACAAGATGTTAAAAATAGTTTCATAATTCTGGTTCATCAATTCTTATTAATACTTATTACTTTGTCAACGTTTATACCGTTTGGATTTTGAGTTTTAGTAACATTCCATAAACCCATTCCCCTTAACCATACAAAACCCAACACTTCATCATACTCAAACTTTTTAGCTGGGAAGAAAATAAGAAAGGTAATAGTTTCGCTAGAATACGTTTTCCTGAGCGATGACATGTCCCCTTTTCTGAAGACATCCTGCAAATAGAGATAATAAAAGTTGGGCCGCCCCTCCAATTGATTACCTGAAATTGATTCAATTGATTCCTAAGTTCAGTGATTTAGTACCAACCGGGGGAGACTTTATCATATACCCAATGCTTTCCTTATCTCCAATCCGTTCAACTACTCGCAATATTTTGTGATATAGTGGGCGGAATATTACAATTTGAGACAATTCCTACCGGTCGATTTACCAAAATTTGGCAGATCAACAGGTAATCGGTGGGTGGGTGATCGCCAGGAACTTCATAGCAAGAAGCTAGGAAACGAGCCGGAAGGTGTAGTAAGCGAACTACCCCAATAATAGTTTCATAATTGTATTAGTTGTTAATTTATCATTGTTCTATTTGGCAGCATAGAAAAACGAGAAAGATCTTTTATTATTTAAAAACCTTCATCTGCACGTAAACACCAATAGACTGTGAGAACAAGTAAATACTATTCTTATTCTCTCTCTCTATGCTCTCTCGTATTTGTACACAGTTTTGAAGCTATTGAAGATCATGTGACAAACTGATATTTATGTGTGATTTTCTCAAGTCGATTGAATTATGAGAGAATGGTAAACGACAATGAAATTGGAAGATAGATCGAAATAAGCGTGAACTTGTTTTCAACATATGGAATGGTCTCACCAAGTTCTACTGTGCGGTCAAAATAAACTTTCGATAGCTGCCAGATATTTTGTTTTCCTTCTTGAATATCTTGAGCCAAATATTCATAAACTAAGTATATAGCTCAGAAAGCGTCACTTCGAATATTCCTAAACTGCCGAAATTTTGAAAAGTTTGTGCTTAAAGCCTGTCCACGTTATATATCTGATAGCAACATAATAGCCGCAAAAAAATGACACATTATTCAACAAAACTAATTGTTTAGTTAACAATAATAGAGTTATATCTACATTAGAAACAGACTATTAACATGTTAATTCTTCTTTCTATAAAATTCTCGAACTTTCTGTGATACGGTATCCTCAGATACGCCCGCCGTGACGATTCTCCATCTTCGCTTGAAATCATCGGTACCATTTGCTTTCTTCTTAGTTTCGAATGGTTTCCGCTTAACTAGAGCCCAGTACATGTCTATTGGGCGCTGTTTTGGACAGTTTGGTGGATTGGCTGTTTTTGGCACGTATTTGACCTCTTGTACCTAATACCATTCCAGGACCGATTCATTATAATGACAAGAAGCCAAATCAGGCCAAAATAGAGCTGGAGAGTTATGGTTTCTGATAAACGGTAGCAACCGCTTTGGCAGACATTCTTTCTCGTACACATCCTTATTGGAAGTGCCGGTCGGGACGAAACTTTTAGATTTTCGACCACAACTACATATGGCCTGCCAAATCGAATTTTTTTTTCGGGAATTTGGACACTTTCTTTGTCCGGAAATGCTCAGCAACGGCGATCCTTTGCATTGCCGTATAAAAGTCAGCATTTTTCGTGACTCCTTGGGATTGTACTTGCCATACAATCTTACTAATATGGTGCCTGACAGAGGAAGCTCTAATATATAAATTGTGGAAGTGCATATAGAACACTATGCTGGAAGCAGGTAATAAGGTTATTGTGCAATCAGCAGGGTGGCCACAGAACCGAGAAAACCGGGAAAACCGGGAATTAACCGGGAACTCTAAAAAACCGGGAGAAACCGGGAAAAAACCGGGAATTTATGTTCACATGATTGTTCATAATTTAGATTGTGAGTTATTATCATCGAGCTCTAGGTATTCCTTTCTTAGCGTGTTGATCTATAACGATCTGTGAAATTTTAGAGTGTGTCAATTGATTTACCTTCTATAAATACCCTGCACAAAAAATCTTGTAATAGAAACTACCATTTTACCTGACTACGCCTATATTTAAAACTACCATGAAATTTCAGTCAAATTTACTACGTTTATCTCCAAACCTTCAACGTTTCGCACCATGGTTGATCTAATCGCAGGCATGGTAAATCAAACGCATTTATAGTCAGGTGGAAATTGTTGGTGTTTGCGCAGAATTTAACCCTCGAAATGGTAGTTTCTACTGCAGTTTCTTTTTTGCGTGTGGCTCATTCGTGTAAGTTTGTAGCGACCAGGGTTGCCACAGTATTTTTCGTTCCCATCTTTAATTTTCATCAAAAAATCTTTTTTATCTGTGTTTAACAGCAGAAAATCTTGGCAAGAACCTTGCTTCAAACATTCGAATTTAGATGGTCTTATTCAGATTGTAGAAAGTTCGCAATGAACTTCCTAAGCGAGATAAAAGCGACCTTTCCATCTGCTTGTTTGAAACACAGCAGTTTTCCCCAACAAGTTTCCAAGTCATGATCTTCGATGGCCTGTATCATATTTTTCGTAAAAGTACGGATATTGTTTAGAAATTGAATTGAACTCCTTCAAAGTGTGCAGCTTCTTGGGTTCAAAACACGGTGCAGTTCCTGTTGACAACTGACTTGAACGATAGCCATCTGGTGGTAGATCGATGCAGAACGATGCTTCAAATCTAAGATATTTTGTATCATCTGGAATCCATTTGAGGCTGCATGATAAGTAACTATGAATATCTTGCATCAACTGTTCCAGTGGCAGCTTTTTGCATGAGTAGCTTGCACAAAGAGCCAAAAAGTGGCAAGTACATTTGATAATTATCAAATGACAGCTGACACGTTTCAGCAGCTTAATGACGGTCAGAATGCTCATTCTGATCGACAACCAACAAGCCTTTTTTGTAATCGGTGCCATCGATCTGAAATTTTTCAACAATTGCCCAATGTATATTGAAATGTAGTTTTCATAAGAGCCAATGTCGCAATCGTAAACAATGGCTTCTACCGCAAATTTCTCGAGAATGCTAACTTAATCATAGTGAATTACCACGATGATTGTACAGAAGCGGAGTTCTCTTTACAATAGAAGTTGTAGTTTACTTGAGTGATATTAAAGATAACCAAAAAATCACATTCGAAATACGTATGCTTCGAATAACAAAAATATACATCGAGAACATTCTTCTACTCGGCTTGAATGCATGAAGATATTTTTAAATTAGAAGAACAATATTTTTATAGAAATCCCTGTAGGAAACTCTGTCGAATTTTGTGGTGCAATTAATTGAGGAACTTTAAAAAAAACTCAAAAAATAATTCTACAAAAACCCTTGCAGAATATTCAGCGTAAAGAATTGAATACACGAGATTATGAAACTCGTGCAAACTAGAATTTCTTAAATTTCTTCACTAAATCTGGGTTTTCTCCAAGAATTATTTCATCAATTACCTTATAGTTTTTAGTTCTTTCAGGTGTCTTCCAGGGATTCCTTTACAATCACAAAACTTCATAAGTTCAGGGATTCCACCATAAATTTCATCACAAGAAAGTTTAACAGAACAACCAATCAAATGCCAGAAGAAACTGCTTGAGGAATGGCTACAAACTCCTGAAGAATACCTATAGAAACGCCACAAGGAATTTATCAACCAATGCCTGAGAACTTTTCAATGAATCTTTGGGAAATTTTAACAAAGTTTCTTAAAAAAATTATAAAGAAATCATTTGGCGGTACACACACAAACTGACTTTCAGACTGTCATCTGTCACTGTAAGGTCAGTGTAAATTATTTTCTTCAGCTTCATGGGTCTAAAACTGAAAGCAGAATTTGTAAATAGTTGGATCCTAAAATGTAGTCATTTTTATATTATAAACAACGCTTATAATGGAAATATCATTTTATTAGGCTTTGGAACTCAATTCGTTCAAAATTGTTTGCTTAGAGTATTTGTTTTCTATTCGTAATTCTAGTTCATTGCTACATGATCTGCGCCTCAGCCCGTTAAAATTTATAACATTTTGTCCTAGAAAACCGGGAAAAAACCGGGAATTTGCAAATTAAAATTGAGTGGTCACCCTGAATCAGCTTAAAATTTCAAGAAAGACGATCAATTTATTCATATGTGGTACGGTTTGACCACTCATAATACTTTGGAGTATTATGGATTGTTCCGTGAACTTCTTGGTGTCTGTAGTCTGCAGATCTAGAGATCTATCATCGTAATGCATGGATTTATTAAATGTATTCCCAATCCCCAGTGAAATGTAAGTATAGTGAAAAGCTCCGAAAAATACAATGATTTGAAGGCAGTTTGGCAAATCAAAGAAATTTCAGAAAATCTTAAAGGACGTTTAAGGATCCGAATACCATGGTTACCAAGTCGAATTAAACAGCAAAAAGGTGTGAATTAAAATATACGAGAATCAGTACAACCAGATAACATTTACCAAATATGAATAGTATTCAATCAAATAAGAAAAAAAAACATGAATTAGAAACTAAAAGAGTAAAGACGAACCCAAAGAAGAATCTGTTTTAAATCATTTCATTCAACACAGACCGAAACAATGACCAAGTGGGCACCATAAACTAGAAACTTCTGTGTATTGAGCTTCTAAAGTCCGTCACCGTTAAATTTCGTACACTTTTCTTTCATTGTAGATTTTGAATTATTTCACGGATCGCTGAAACGTTTCGTTTATCTGACAGCTGAAACTCTTCCTTTATGTCAACAACGATACGCGATTTTACCAAGAAACTTAAACTACCGAAAAATACCGTGTTTTGTGCTTGCAAATCATTTGACCAGTGTTTGGCTGTAGATTGGAAGGTTGGAAGTGGAACAAATCGAAAAGTATGCTCCCGACAAATGGACAAGAAGGTGGCAGCCATTATTGCGAAAAATCCCAATCTTTCTGTGCGAAATGTTGGGAAGTCAAAATTATACTTACAAAATGTGTAGCAGAGACAAGGACTCAAGGCGTACAAAGTAAAAAGTTGCCCTGCGTGATGACAAGCAAAATTTCACTGCAGAAAGTCGTGCTAGTGAGCTTTACACCTTTTTTTTTTGCTTTTTTTTGCAAACATTTTCTTGTATCATAATGGACTACGAAACATACGACCTCGAAGACTTTAAACTGCTTCCTGGTCTTGCTTTTTATACCTCAATGCAAGGAAACACCGTTGCCGAGCATCTCCGGACAAAGAAGGTGTCCAAATTTCCGAACAAGTATTTGATTTGTAGTTGTGGTCGAAAATCTAAAAGCTTTGTCTCTACCGGCACTATTAATAAGAATGTTTACGAGAAAGCATGTCTGCAAAAGTAGTTGCTACCGTTACTCAAAAGCCACGATTCTCCAGCTCTGTTTTGGCCTCTTGTCACTGTGCGAAATTCGTCCAACTCTTATGTTGATATAACTCTAACTTCTGATCTACAGTCAAGCGCTGGTCAAATGATTTGCAAACAAAAAACACGGTACTTTTCGGTAGTTTTAGTTTCTTGCCAAGATCGCAAACCGATAAATTTGGATTTTGCTGCCGTTCGTACAAAATGCGTTTGCGAACATCCACTTGATTCGATGTCACTTTAACGGAATGTAACATGGATGTAAACATGTTGTACCATGAAAAAAAGAGGAGAGGGATTCAGCGTCATATAAGTGAAACGGTTAAACGATCCGTGAAATAATTCAAAATCTACACTGAAAGGAAAGTGCACGAAACGTGGACAGGCTTTAATTCCTGTTGGGGCCTTCTGCACTTCGTAGGCATGTATTCCAGACCGATTCATGATTTTCTGGACAAGACCTTTGATATTCTTGCGTCATCTCCGACCGACAGGTTTGCCGGTGCTTGAACGACTTTTTTGAGCATCTTGGATTCAACCGGGCCAATGAGTGTACACCATTTTTTCACGTAAGATTTCCTGTTTTGAAGCTGTGGTCGTACGGACTTCACGAATTGTTAAAAAACTTTACAAATATGAACAATACTCATTGAAGCAGTTTTGCTCAAATTTTCGCACGGTTGAAAAGATGCAGACAAATTTGAATACACTCTTTAGAATGCAGTGTTGAGTTCTCAGTTCTAATAATACTGCATTTTCCGTAAATTAAAATAATTATTTAACCGCAAATAAGGCCAGTCCTTTTGAAAATTGAACTTGTTGGACCGATTGGATACTTTTGATACTTTTGAGGAGTCGCCTCTGATCATGTTTAAGAACACATTGCCTGCGGATTTCGATCTATTGCTATCCCAAGAAGCATTCGCATTCGCACGGTTGTGCGATTATCATCGATTCAACTGCTTCCCCTAACCTTGAGCCAACATTAAAACAACCTATTGAGAGCACACAAATCGCTTTTTTATTTCCGATAGCTCCCCGAGATGATTGCAACAATTATGTCGTTGAAGTGCTCGCAAGAGTCAATTCAGACAAGTGGGTACGATTGGTCGCCACAAGTGCCCATGATTCATCATCGGTTTCCTACTTAAGATTGTTATTTTGGATATGAACCTAATTTGGGATAAGTCATCGACCAGTGACTGCATGGCACTATGGACCGGGCCCATTGTTATTTCTTTTTTTATATATACCAGCTTTTTGCGAGGGCTTCTGAATGGATAAGTGCTGTTGAGGCAGGAATCGATAATAATTGTCTTAACTCGCTTTTGCTTTCATTTTCCATAGGAAAAAGCGCCGCTCCGGTCGGTTTTGTTGTCCGTTGGTTGGTCTGTAATTTTACCAACTAATCTATCTCGGTATGGGTATGTGTGTGTGTGTGTATGGAGAAGCTAGAGGCGTGAAGATATGACCAGTGGTTTTTTTTATATTAGCAGTTCGTACTACAAGGAATGGTTTCAGTAGATGAACTACAGTTTCCATCAAGCTTGACCATGTGTTGTTATTTCACTATAGACTGGCCTATGATAACATGGCAGCAGCAGCAGCAGCAGGGCGTCGATGGTCGTTTCGGTGTTTTGGGCTTGATATGAAAGGGAAAGTGGCTCGAATTAATGTGCTGTTTTCCGATTAATTTTGTTGGTATTAATTGAAATTTGTTACGTCGAAGGTATTTGTGCTATTTAACCATTCACTTTCCTCACAATGAATTAAACATATAATAAGGTCAAAATTCTCTGTTATCGCACATAATTGGATGCCTGTACGGCTATTCAACATGCGTTTGTAATGTTTCTTCCATTTTGGATGCCTCAAATACGATTTACTAGACATCATCAACGAGGCTCAAACCGGGGGAGACGTGACCTGTTTTCTCAACTCTTCTCAACCTGTCCCGAATTTGCATGTCATTGGCCTGGAAGAACGAGTCAAGGCAAGACATGGAAACCACGTCCAATCGGCTTTGGACAATCGACAGCTTTGTGGAACCGCGAAAACCGGATGATGAATCAGTTCTTTCTTTCCCATGTTGTTTGTCTATTGTATTGTACGGTGTTTATCTTGGTCTTAGCTTCAAGACGCTTTGGCCACAATGGGTATGAATCATGTCACTGAACGGGACTGATCAGTTGGTTTACGATTTCAATTAGTTTCAGAGGGTTGCGCTCGGAAACTCGATTCGGTGTTTAAAAGTTTGATCGGGTGAAGTAAATCATAAGTATTTTTCGAGAGGCATTGGTGTTGCATCACCAACAGACTTCGATAACTCAAATTCGATTAGTGCAGGTTCACTACTGTTCGTTTTTCACCGCGAGCCAAACCTTCTCCGCTAGTTGGGTTACATTACCGTTTATACAATTACCGGTCAATTTATGATTGCAGGCGGAATTTCCTCCGCGAGTAGCTCTGTCTAGCTCTGTGCACGGTGTAAGTGGGCAGCTGCAAAAGGTCTCTCTGCCTGTATAGAGCTAATTAATGAATGAATGAGTGTAGTACGGATTACCGCTCTCGGGGTCGTTGCAGCTGGAGGCAAGCATAAAAAATTGCATAATTTTGAAAGCCGCAGTCATAAAAAAAAACGATCATAAGCAAAACGAGACTAGACGTTCAACAAATCGCAACAAATAGCTGCAGTTTGAGTGGCTGCAAAGTTGTGGTCGCGAGGTACTATTACTATTATTATTGAGGGTATTGTGTAGGGAGGTTGAGGCTTTTGGAGCATAGCGCCACTGCAGGGGGCAATCGTTGATGTAAGAGGCTTCATGAGTTCGAGATTTGTGGTGAATTACGCGGTGGAGGAAAGCCTAAGCGTGTCCAAACTGTCATGTTGTGGCAAAACGAGTGTACACCTCATAAGAAGATATTGCGTTTCTGCTACATGAGCCATTATCGCCGCTGATGGGCATGGTGAGCTCGAACGTGCAGCGCCCCACAAACTGTTGTGGGGTGCATATATCTTCACTCAGTTGCTGACCTACATTTCGTGCAAATGTATGACAACGACCGGTGGACGGTTGCCGCCTTCAATCGAATTCAAAACGAGAAACCATCCAGTAGTATCAGCTTTGAAATAAGAAAGCTCCTCTTTGAAAAAGTAGTTTTTTGTTGAGAACAATTTAATCATATGGGTTGCGTACTAAATGAAAGCGAAGGAAGTTCCGTTGGCGATGCAGCAAGTAACGGAAATGTGCCACCCCTGACGATAGCTAAAGTTAAGGATATCATCAAGCACCTGAAGAGCAACAAATCGGTTGGAAGGGATGGTATCGGAGCCAATTTACTGCATCGACTGATGGCCAGGATTTGGGATACCGAACAGCTGCTGGCGGTCGGAAATAATGGGGTTATCTGTCTCATCTACAGGAAAGGAAACAAACTGGACTGTATAAACTATCGTGCTATCATCGTCATTAACGTCGCCTAAAAAGTGCTATCCCAAATCATCTTTCAGCGACTGTGGCCTTTGGCAAAGAGTTTCTTGGGAAGCTATCAGGCCCTAGGATCATCTATTCATCTATTCATTAACGAAAAAGAGTTATGGAAGATCATGGCCGAGAACGGCTTTCCGTGGAAGTTGACCCCACTAAATAATCAAAGCTACGAGGGCTGAAACCCAGTGCTGATTATTGCATGTTCATTCGAATCACGCAGGCGGATTCGTCAAGGTGCTGGAATCTCTTGCTCAACATTGTTCTTGAAGGCGATATGAGACGAGCGGCGTTCAACACACAATGTTAGGCTGATGGTATAGTGGAAGCGTTTGGAAGCGTTCGCGCGAGCAAACGCGTTCGCGTCAAAACACTTTTTATGAAAATATATGCGTATCGCGTAAACTAGCCAATATAGCCAACGCGACGCGATGCGGTGCGAACGGGCCGTCAAACGCGTCTAAGCAGCCCGAGTGGTGTTTTGACGAGAGGTTACGCTAGAGGTTCTCCGGCTGGGCAGTTTTGTTGTTATTCTGCTGAAGGTGATCGACAAAATGGGTATGGATGCGGAAAATTTTAGTTATGCAGTTTTTGCGAAATTGGTGTTGTGGGACAAAACCACAAAACTTTACCAAACCGAAAACCGACGAATTTCTCCACACGGTAATTCTAAGCTAGTAATTTTTTGACTACATTCTATGCATTTTAATGAATAATCTCTGTGCGTCAAAGAATGCGTTAATACCAAAGAAATGAATATTTTTAAGTTCTTTTCTTATTCCAGTGTCATAGAAAAAAATACATAAAAACAAGGCCAAACAAATGGGTTCTTGCAAGCCAAACTAGAATCAAGTATCAGGCTACGAGGCATTAATTAGATAATTTAGATTGATCTTTATCTATTGATATTATAACCGGAAATGAAAACTTTCTCCTGCAAACAATCAATCCCTGCAAGAAGAAACATGTTCCTGCCTTATGATGTATTTTATTTGTGGATGCTTTGAGATAAATCGATACAGAATGGCCTTGATTTAAATAAGAAAGCAGATCCAAAGTTTTGAGATATTGGTGCTAAGTTTCTTATCCATCTTCATTTCATAAAGTGACTAGTTCCTTTACACAATCACATTTGAAAAAAAATGCACTGTTTCTAATCTCTTTCACATGCTGCAAAATACCTAAAATGTATTCACTTTGTGGCATATAGCCTTTTTAGGCATTTGCGCATAAAACTTTTTTAGGTATTTTATGCTTAATTCGAGTCTTCAAGTCTTCAAGTCTTCAAGTAGACACTTTTACTTTGAAGGCATAATTGCACCCTTCAGATTTACTGTACATCACTTCTTTTATTACGGTTAACCGGATGCACAGTGAATTCCCTTTTTTATTAAAAATAAAACCAATTGTCCCCGTTGAGGCGAAATATTCTTCGTCTGCCGAATCCATATTGTACACTACGAAAAACAACAAAACACCATTCAACCAAACGCGTGAAAAAACGCGTTCACTATGTCATAGCTCGCGTTGCGCTTCGCATTTGATTAATTCGCTTTTCTGCAACGCTTCGCTTCGCGCCGCAACGCGTTTACAATACCATCGGCCTTAGCCTCCTACCACGAGTTCAGATCGACGGTGATGAAATCGAGCTAGTACACCCAAAAGTTGAAATTGTAGCAAAAAATGCAATTGAAGTTTTTGCAATCATATCTTGAGAAATCCGCATGATTCTGAAAAGGCAATTTTGCCCATCATGATCCACAAAGCTTTTTATGGTATGTTTAAACAAAGCCATGCCAGTGTGCGCAAGCGGTCGCAGCAACCGTTGGGTTTTTGTTCAACCGTCAACAACTTCTCAATATGGGTGAGACAGAACACCGCTACGCCATTTGCGATTGTTGCTATTCCGCTGTCAAGTGTTCTATTTTTATTTTCACTCGTCAACACACTCCCACCTCCCTCTCATCAGGTCACCCATGCGTTTATGAAACAAACGAAGCCATGTATGTTGGTGCGACCGACATTTGCTTCATTGTTGTAACGTTGAGTGCCTTGACAACCGAAGGAACTGTAGGGCTTTTATTCCGTTCCCCTCAACTTGTGGATGGTTACAATGAAGAGCCATGATTGGTCGCGGTTCGATTCACGATACCGATCAGAACCTAGTGTTAATTGCACAGAGAACCACATAGATGGTGTTTGGGGAGTAGCTTTTGCATCTTCAATGTTCAAAGTTCACTAATTCTAATCAGTACCGGCGCCGGCCACGGCACAAGGAGGGGACGGGCCTGGGATTGAACTCCCGACCATCTACTCAGTAAGCAGAACGGATAACCACTGAGCTATCCAGCCACGTCTTTTCCATCAATTCAGGAGTGTTGAACACAAATTACTACATTGAACATGTTTCGATGTAGATTCTAGACGGAGACTACTCTTTTCAACAGGATTCTGTCCCTTCTAATCCGTCGAAAGCAACATAAAAGATCACACTCTTGAACCTTTCAAAAAAACTTTTGATCAATATGTGGGCAATATACTTCAAGAAACTGTGTGTTCCCGTAGTGAAACGTCAATGACTGGTCAGAAAAGAAAAAAGCGCTCAAAATGTAATTTCTTAATAATAAAAGGTTAGTCTATCGGAAATAAAGCGTTGTTGCCATTCGTTGTGTTTTTATGAACATTTATGTTGCTGACAAGCAACCGTTGCCACCCTGTATTCAAAGTTGTTTTATCAAGTATATTTTCATTCTTAAAAAAGCATTTAATGTCTTCAACTTTTCCTGACCTTTATATGACTTGTATTTAATTAAAAAAAAATTCTCGTTTCGAAAAACAATTTTTGGAAAAGTAGCTCTTGATGAAAAAAGTAGTGTCTCGTTTTCAAACAGCACCGATTGTATGATAAATAGGGCATTGTCTTCACGACATTTTTACAACCCACCCAGAAGTTCAGATCTTCAGAGTGTATTATAGTATCCTTTTCTTAATAAAATGAGGTTATTTGGATTTCCTTGAAGATTTCGTCTCCAACAGATTCCATAATAATCTGAATACCACTTAACAAAGGAGGTTTACCTAACCAGTAAACACTGTAAACTGTAGACTGAAATTTATTTCCTCAACTCACGCTCTGAATATTACTAGATTTTTTTTTTTCAATTTTTCTGTAACATTATAACAATTAGTAAGTCTTTCTTAAACCACGATTCATAACTCTATTCAAAACTCATTTTGAAAAAAAAAACTTTATGATTTTGCAACCAACTATTTGTTTATTTCGTATGTTCAAATGTCGTTGAACAAAACTTAACAAAACCTAACGAAATAAATTCACCCTCTTGTGACATGAATTCCTCTGTTTGCTGTTCGCTCTACTGTGGAAAACCAAAGCGTTTCCCACAGCAATTGTATATTTTTTATTCGTACTTGAATACCAAAGACCAAACGACTGCGAATACAAGGATTGGATTGACTACAAGTGAATCATGAAAATGTTAAACAAAAATTAAACAGTTTTGGCAAGTAATTTTGAAGAATGAAGAAGGAAATGTCGAATAGAAGTGTTGACGTTTATTACAAAATTATGGGAGACATTATTTCACAAGGCATGCATTTGAAAAAAACATTATCGCATATCCATTCTGGTATAAAAAACATATAATAAACATAAAAAATCATTAATAAAGTGTCGTAAATCTTACAAAAAACTAAATATCAGGAAAAAATTTGCAATCTATTAGTACTTAAAGGATGGAACGGTAATTACTCAAATATGATTTAGTTTTTTAGTCGTGCATTCAAAAATCTTGAACGGCCCTCATTTTGTAGGAGTATGCGTACGGAATGTTGACTCTATTTTGTTTTTGCCATTTTCAATTCAGTTGTCAAAATGGTGTCGAAGCGAGAAGAACAGCGTATCAAAATTTTGCACGCGCATGAGCAATATCCAAATTATTTCCATGCAGACTTGGTAAAATCACTTAATATTGCCAAATCAACCTTGACAAATGTTAGAAAAGTGTTCCGAGAACGTCTGACGACTGCCACGACGCCGAGATCAGGAGGAAACTGAAACAGGAAATTGCAGCAACCGGAAGAATAGTAGTCAGCATTTTCAAACGCAATATCGGAAACAAATTGGGAAAGTCCCACACAACAGTGCAAAGAGCACAGAAACGAGCCGGACTGTCAACATATAAGGTTATAGTGATGCAAAATCGAGATGATAAGCAAAACACAACAGCCAAAGGAAGAGAGCGTAAGTTGTACACGAGTTTGTTGACCAAGTTTGATTGAGTCGTAATGGAAAAAAATGGAGATTTGCACATGAGGGCTAAAAAGCGAACGTTTCGTGACAACTGAACCAAGATATTTATGCAAAGGAATGCTTACAAAAATGATGATTGCTTATCTTGAAGAAATATAGTTGTTCCGTGCTGTTTTGGACAGACCTCGCTTCTCGCCACTACGGAAAAATGTCTCAGGAATGGTAAACTGACAATAGTGTGCAAATCGTACCCAAAAAGAAAAACCCGCCAAATTCGCCGGAACTACGCTCAATTAAAAAATATTGGGCAATCGTAAAGGGAACTCAAAAATGAGTTGGAAGTGAAAAACAGTTCAAGGCAAATTGGCGTTTATCATCAAATAAGGTGGATATAAGAACGGTACAAAAATTCCTGCAAGCACTGTCCATAATGTTCCTAAATCTTTCGATACACGTTTGACAACAGCCAGGAAGGCTAGGAGTGGAACAAAAATGGATCTCAGGAACCACCAGAAGGACGCGAAGGTGAAGTAAATATTGCAGAAGAGACCAGATCTTTCGGTACGTACTGCGGCTAAAATAATGAAAATGTCCCCAACTTTCATGTATACTTCCAAGCATCGGCAAGGTATGAAGTCGTTCAAGCAGGGCTAGTAGCGAGTTACTTTTTAGTGACTTGGTCACTATTTTGAGTCTAGTCACTAGAAAGGCACTATTTGCATCCAAAAGTCACTATTTTCGCAAAGCCGAATGTAAAAAGTTTAAAAAAATCACTTGTTCATATTGTACAATAGTCAACCAAATTTGGTGATCTGGCCATTCTTCGTAAAAGTCGAGAAGTAAAAACTAGATGCCTGCGATGTCCTGCCTCTACCTCAATTGAACTTGTCAAATGCAGAGCGCTGGTCGGTCACAGCACTCTAGATTAGCTTGAATGCGACGCACGTGGTCCCATAGTATAACATCTTTCATTGTGTTTACAATGTTCCAGCTATTTCATAATTATTTTTCAAAAAAATAAAAGTTTATCCAATACACAAATAAAATGAAGAATCCTACAATGAAGAAATTACATACAAGAATCAAGCCACATTTGATTTACACTCACTTTTTTTCAAAAATATTTTGTTCGATTCAGTTTTTTTTTTTCAAAAGTCGACTACCCTTTCGGTATCAAAATAGTCGAGAAAAGCGGGAACGAATTGAAAATCAGAAAAGGGGCTTATTTTCGGTTATTCACGTAGTAATTCTGAATCTAGATTTGATTGTTCTTATCCCGTCAGTCAAGCAAACTCAATTCCATCATAATCTTAGTTTTTATACAGCTTATTCTGACTTTGCTTGACTGCTGTTGAACCGAATATTTTTGTGCAAAGTTGTAAAACTTGTTGAGTAGAAATTGATCTAAAAGTTTTTGATAAAGTTTACAAGCTATTGTTAAGCATACTGATCTATTTCAATAATATTTTCTTCTAGAGAGAAGCACCACTCATACATCTAATGTACGCTGATCTGGAAAGGTTGATGAACACCATAACCGTTCGAGTTTGCAAGCCCAATTTGTGGCCTGCGAATACTTCACTTCCAGAGAAGTGGACTATATTAAGAACTTGCTACCTGCCCTTTCAGGCTTATTTATACAAGCAATTTCAATAACAAAGAAATGATTGAATAGAGTAGGAAATATTTTTATGAGATGTGCTGGGTCGTCCAAACTGCCCAGGAAATTAGAACTTAAGATGAACAGTTGTAACAGTAGCCTTATTCGCTTTACCATAATATGATAGGTATTCAAATATATTCAATGAATGTCCTGGAAGACCAACTGACACTATGAGATAATCGTAGGATATTCGATGCCAAGATTGTTTGGCTTAACTTTGTTTAACCCTTAGAGCTATTGTTACAATTGTAGACCGTAAATTTTGAAGTTTGAACCGACAGTTTGAAAAAACTGAAACTAGCAATGTTATCCTTTGACGTCTGAGGACGTCGTTTTAAAATATTCATTGAATTTGTTTGAATATTTATCGTAGCTTCGTATAGCCCAAAAAGCTTGCTACTGTATATCGGAAGTTCTGAACTCAAGATCAGTTCCCAAGGTATCTAAATATATTCCAAAAGATTCACTTGATTTGGATATGTATATGACCACCAGCTTTTTTGGTACTTTGCCAAGTCCAAAAAAGCTGGTGATTTTAAGCTACAATTCCAAACTTAAAATCTTCGGCTGTAGATTTTAAGTTTTGAGTTTGTATAGTTTGTAAAAGCTAGAACATCAGAAGATTATCTCATAATGTCTGTTGTTCTTCCAACATATTCATTTTCGTTACAACTGTTGGCCCTATGTTCTCAATGATAGTTTGGATGACCTAGAACATGTCATATTGCTTTGTAATGTTTTTTTACTTTGAGAATATTTATTTAATATGTTTAAATATTCATTGTAACTTTGTATTGCCTAAAATTTACTGTTACAACCTGGATGACTTAGACCATCCCAAGATTATCTTCTGATGTATTTTTATGTTCGAAAATATTCACTGAATATCCTTGAATACGTGACGTTACTTTGTATAGCCCAAAAAACTACTGTTACTACAGTATATTTCAAGTTACGAACTCCAGGGCGGCTTGGATTTTCTAGAGGATGTCAAAGTTATAAAATAATCAGCGTTGCTCTTCATTGAGATATGTTTGAGATTCATTGAATATTTTTGAATCCCAATATATAGCTCAAAAACTTTTGTTTTGAACTTAAGTACAGTTTAGAGTATCTAGAATATCCCAAGGTTGTCGCATTATGTCTGTTAGCTTTCCACATTATTCAATCAATATAAATACATATTGTCCCTTTACACACTCCACACACCTAATGTTACAACTGTAGAGCTTGTGCTCTGAACTCAAGGATAGTTTGTATGACTCAGATTATCCCCATTCATCTCATGGTGTTTTTCTTTACGTTCGAAAATATTCACTACATATGGTTTATCACGTAGCGTAATTTGGGTAGCCCAAAAAACTATAGTTAGTACTGTCGTTCTTAAGTTCTGAACTCAAGGTCAGTTTCGGTGACCTAGAACATCATCAAGTTTTCAAATAATGACTGTTGATTCCAAAAGGTTTATGCAATATGTTTGAATACACCTTATACAGCTCTAAAAGCTTCTGTTACAACTGTAGATCTGAAGTTCGGAGCTCTGGTTCATTTCGGATAACCTAGAATATTCCAGAGAGATAAAAACATATTAAACGTTTATCAACGAGAATTAAATAATACGTATGCAAATGTACAATTTTCTGAAACAACGCTTTACACTATTAATAAGGCATTTATTTTTTCTTCCTGAAATTCTTCAGCAAGATATGTCAGAAGCAATTCTAGCACAGACCATGTTGGAAGGCATTTCAACCATGCGTATAGACCCATCTTCGCAAAAACGAGCTGCGGACCAAGTGTAGGAGGCCGTGGAGAAAAAAAAGTCGCTTGATTACGTCGCGTCTTTACAAAGAAAAACCCAAAAAGTGACTCTGCGCCGCAGTATTATTCATTATTTGCAAACGGGTCACTTACTTAATTTTTACTGTACTTATACAACTTATAAAACAAATGTATAAAAGATTAAAAAATACTTAAATTTGTAAATCACTTTTTAGTCACTATTTGGTCACTATTTGGTCACTATTTGGTCACTATTTTTATTATTTTAGTCACTAAAGTCACTATTATTTATCCCTAAATCCGCTACCAGCCCTGTTCAAGGTGAAAACTATACCGAACCGTAGTGGTAAACAGAATATGACGGCTTAAACCGGGGCTCGCAAGTTGTAGCGCGAATATTTGACGAAGTTTTTCTGCGTGATAATGGACCATGAAACTTATGTGCTGGAAGACTTTAAGCAGCTTCCCGGAATGTCTTATTATACTGCCATGCAACGGAACGGCGTAGAGGAGCATTTCAAGACGAAGAAAAATGCCAAGTTTCCCAAAAATATTTGGTTTGGCAGGTAATATGCAGCTGTGGTCGGGCAAGCCAAAGCATCATCACTACCGGAACGATAAACAAGGAAATCTACTGTGAAAAATGCCTAAAGAAGCCATTGTTACCATTTCTACGCAGCCATGATGCTCCCTTGCTATTCTGGCCTGATTTGGCATCTTGTCAATACGCCAATGATGTTTTGGAATGGTATCAAGCGAATGGAGTCCAAGTTGTACCGAAAGAGGCGAATCCACCTAACTGCCCGGAGTTGCGACCTATCGAGCGGTATTGGGCTCTCGTGAAGAGAGAACTCTTTCAATATAAACAACAAGCTACAATTATAGAAAAGTTTCGAAAATCTTGGACAAAAGCAGCTAAATCGGTTACAGAGAAGTCTGCACAAGCTCTAATGGTTCAAGTAAACTCTAAAGTTTGTAGTTTTTTCATGCAGCCTAATTAAGTAAACGTAGTTTTAGGATGACAAATAATACACAATTAAATGAATAAAAAATGCAACTTGGGTTGAACTAACAGAACATTTGTTTTATTGCAAATTCAATCTGTCCAGATTTTGTCGCGAACAAGCCCTAATTAACAGTTACTTCTCTCTTCATTTGATCACTTTTAAAAAAAATAAAAAATTAAACCTTGAAACACTTTTTTAAATTTTCGCTAGTAATCGCGAGCAAATTCCATTTAATTCCACTATGAGCTTATCTGTTGACAGATAGGCCTATTTCGTCTGCTACTTACAGACTTCTTCAGTGTCGAGTGCTCGACTTTGCTCGCGATTACTAGCGAAAATTTAAAAAAGTGTTTCAAGGTTTAATTCTTTATTTTTTTAAAAAGTGATCAAATGAAGTGTTAAATTTTAAATTCTCCTAGTTTCCCAATCACAATCGTTCTACTAATACGCTCAAAAAAGTTTAAAAAAAAATAGTGTTAAAAAAAGTGAAAGTGAGTTACTTCTCCTCTGCCATTCAATTGGAAGCTTCTATTTGACCGGGATCAGTGTCCAACGATTCCGCAAAACTTGCAACTTCATCAACGTTAGGTCGCTCCCTTGCATTGCTAAAGCTGAACCTAATGGTATTTTTTATTTCACAAACATCGCTTTCAAAAGCAAAGGCCGATCTGCTGGCAACGGCACAAACCCAGTGGAAAATATCAATTAGAAATTCATTATTGGGAATTGCACTTGAAAGAATCTTATGTTTACATTGAATTATGTCAATTTCAGATAAAAATGATTAAATTTGTCATTGGAAAAATATCATGAGCATTCCCAATGAAATTACATGAAAATTATTTTCAGTGTACAACAGCAGTTATTTGAATTCTTCGTTCTCATACTAAAACGTGTTCACACATACAGCTCGTATTTAACTGAATTCAATTCACCACCCACTTGCAGGTATGAATTACGCACAATTACTTCACAACTTGGGCTGAATTGCGCACCTACCACAAGCCCACTCGTAGCACTAACCTTCACATTGCTCAATATTCCAAATCAATCCGAACCGTACAATCAAGCAGCTAAATGAAAACCGTCTGATCATCGCCGTAATTTGCTAATTAAATTCAAAGCAATGATGCCCACGATTGAGTGCCCACCTGAAGCGCTCAATCACTCTCTAGTCATTATCGCGACCGTCGCCGTTGTCATTGTTCCACTTGAATGCACTTCTGTCGTTCCATCTTCACTCGTCTTCACTGCGATTAGCCGTCCCTGCAAGCAATTACCATCTCATTGTCGTCGGTCTTCATCGATTGGCTGCTTGTGTCCATCCATCATCCGAACGCAATCGTTCCATCTTGTTAGTGGGGCGGATGATTACTCAAGTCTTCCGATGTTTACAACCTACAACCAATTTCGATTCGGGCCTCTTGAACCTCGGCAACTGTTTGTGGTGGTAATTGAGTTTGAATTTTCCGCTCAAGTAAAATCATCAATTTGGAGTTTCCGCCGGACGGACGGGGAGGAAAAAAATGTGTATTGCAAGTGCAGTTTTAATATTCAATCAAATATGCATTAGTGTCAAACCGCAGTGCACGGCCGTCGTGCAATGCGAGCTAGGTGTTTCCCCCGAAATAGTTCTTTGCGAATGGTGGATTCAGGTCGTCCGTCCGTCGGTGTTTGGGTGGTGTGTGTGTATGTGTGTGTATGTGTGTGACCGCATCGCTTCGCTCAGTTGCATTTCAAATCGGAGGCTAGGTTAGAGTTCATGTGCTTCCAACAGCCTGAACGATTCGAATTTATGCATGACTGTCATGATATTGATTTCAAGTATTTTTCTTGCGGTTGGTTAGGATTTGTCCTGATTCCGGTGTGCATTGTGGGTTTGGGGTATACGTTTTGAAACTTTTTGAAGTTTTTCAGAAAAAAAGTATTCGGAAAAGATATTCAATTGATCTTTAGATAGACATTCCCTCGTACTGGACACGTTAGGTGGTGCCAAATCACACTCGCCTTCCCCTGATTATAAATGCATTCTCGGATTCAATTCAATAAACATTTGTGTACCAAACCCGATCCGGTGTATTTTTCATATTCATTTTTTTTTCTAATCCGATTTCTCTCTGTGTCCATCCCATTGCAGGCCATCCCTCCGGATGCGGTATCAACGATGAGGTGTCCGCTTGGATGGACCGCATTCAAAATTCCGCGCAGGAGAACGATGCCGTCGTTGATAGTCCCAATGATGGTGATGATTACGATGACGGCGCAGAGGACAACCGGGCCAGCACCGAAGCCCCGGCGACCAAGCGGCAAACCGCCGGCAGTGGATATAATAATGTGAATAATTTAGAGGGAAATTCATTCCAAAAATCATCAACTCAGCCAAACTATAATAACGTTAACGGTAGCAGCGGTAGCCGCACCAGCCAGAACTATAATAATAATTATCGTAAAAATAAGTCTAAAGATAATGTGAATACTAATTATAACAAAGCCAGTGGAAGCGGCAATCGCATCGAGACCGGGTATGAGTTTAAATTTCCCCACGAAAAGTATTCGAAAGCGGCTAACTGGATGGCCGCTGGGGAGCATCCGGACGACCGGGAGTGGCACAAGCGGTCACACGAGCGCGTCCGACGAGCCACCCGACCCAAAGAGGAGAACAAAAACACCTGCTCACTGTACATCCAGACGGATCCACTGATCTGGCGTCACATCCGGGACAGCATCGCTGATGTGAGTATTTATGATTTAGGATGCATTCTGATACTTCCTCCGGATGCGGACAAGCTCGATTTCAGTTTCAATTTCCACGTGGATCAGCGAAGCGCAGTCTAGCTTTGCATGAACTCCTTCGCCGTCAATCGGTTCTCTGACAAAGTAACAAATCGCATCTGAAGTAACGTGAAATCCATCCCCTAGCGGACAGCCAAGCAGCAGCAGCAGCAGCAGTGTTCCATTGTAAATTTTCCCACCGCCCTGTCAAACGACGAACAGAAGGGATGAGCAAATGAATGGAACTAATCTATCCTGACGGGTCTGGTTCGGTTGCTTTGAGTTAGGAGTTGCCTGAGGGTCCTGGTGGATGCGCGGCCTTGGGATTTTCCTTGTTCTTGTGGGACGCAATCGGTTGGAGTGTGTCTGGTTCACAGGGATCTTTGTTGCTGTTCGAATTTGGAGAAACTGTATCCATCATTTGAACAGAGGGGATGTTTAAAACCGCCTACTTTGTGACTTTTTAGCTACACTGAAAAAAAGTATTTCACTTAGCTACTACTGGAAACACATGTAGATATTTTCCAATACTAAAATAAATAATTTTTACAAGAACATCACATAGAAAAAGAAATTCAACTTCACTTATCATTCACATTTCACTAGAAAAATAAGATTCAGTTGATTTTGTGAAGCATTTTCCACTTCCTGAAAGTTACTTAGAATTACATGCCGAGTCCCGGCTCTCTGAAACCGAGATCCGCACAGCCGACCTCGCGGTTTCGTACTCGGCTTTTTTATGTTAACCGATAATCTCGGATTGGGCCAAACTGAAAACTCATAAATGTCGGCATGAGCAAACTGACGTATCGGTTAAAATTCAAAACAAACAAAAATGAGGTCAACCGACATTTCGGTTAAATTGTGTGTAAATATTCGAAATTTTGAATTACATTTTCATCGAAATATTAAATATTTCATGCCTATAGGCAATAATGGCGTTTGCGTCGAATCCAGCTGGAACAAGAAGGCGTGGAGCACAGCCAGCTAGATGGGTAGATCATGTTGGTAAACCTGCAGGTAAACCAAGTCTTGAAGAGCGTGAGGCTTAACCGAGCATGGAGAGAAGCCGCCATGAACCGGGTGAATTGGCGTAGAATTGTTGACGAGGTCTCATCAATGTAATTGAAGTAGTGCCAATAAATTTATGTAATGTATGTAGGCAATACTAAATGCATTTCACGGTGACTCCTCGACGTTTATATTGATGGCACTGCCTGTCGAAGTTGAAATTCTTCAGTGAAATACAATAATAACTGACAAACTTGACATAGGTAACATTATGTTATTAATATTTAACGAACTTTAGAAAGTTTTTTGACCGCATTGTATTTTGATAACACCCAGAGCAAACGGATCACGAAAATTGAGTTAAGGGTAGGTTTTTTCGTCCTTAGTTGATGCTTTGACTAAAATACGTGGTTTATTTTCACACACATTGTTGGCTTAAAAACAAATGGCTGTACCATGATCGGCATTTTAAACTGTGAAGTCGTAAAACACTTTATCCGGAATCCTAGAGAGTTTGGGCTATTTAGTGGAATACCTGTAACTAGAAATGAGAAGAAAAATTAGTATTTACCATTTAATTCCAACTACCTTTGCTTATCTTGACAGATACGCGTATTTCGTCTACAATGTGCAGGCTTCTTCAGTGTCTCGTACTAATAACTCGACTTATTAGTACGAGACACTAAAGAAGTCTTCACATTGTAGACGGAATACGCGTACCTGTCAAGATAAGCAAAGGTAGTTGAAATTAAATGGAAAATACTAATTTTTCTTCTCATTTCTAGTTACTCTATCCGGATCAGAATGTCAATTCCAGGGTGGCCACAGACTCGGGAAAATCGGGAAATGCGGGAAAAATGCGGGAATCCAAAATCATAGGGCAATATGCGGGAAAAAGGCGGGAATTTCAAATGTCATCGGGAATTTTTGTCATAAGGAAGGAACCATACTCACACCTTTTTCAAATGATTTGAATAGCCCTCATTATTTTGATTTGGTGCCAACGTAAGTACTGCAGTACTCTTATTGTTACGCGACGCGAGATTGGACACAACACTTATGATTCTTACAAACGAAAAAGGAACATAAAATTTACCTTTTATTGTCGACCGGTTTCGGGCTCGGTGCTGCCCATCTACAGGACGATGTCCAACTTCCAATAGAGTACAGTCAAGAAATTCATGATGCTTTTCAACAGTTGCGGATCTTCCTAGAGGTTTAGTGAACTTCTTGGACACTTCTGCATTAAGAACTTCTCAGAGTTCAAAAACTTCTCAGAACTCAGAATGTCACAAAGATCTGAACTATCAGAAATGCTTCTGAACTGCTAGACATATAGAACTTCGAAGTTCAGAACTTCCTTTAAAGTTCAGGGTTTCTCATGAATTCAAAAAACTTCTCAGAACTTCAGGAAATGCTCACAAAGATCATGGAACTCCCCCAAAGATCAGGAAACTTTCCAAAAGTTCAGCAAACATCTCAGACGTTCAGAGAACGTCCCAGAATTTTAGAAAATTTCCCAGAAGTTCAGGGAACTTTCCAGATGCTCGAAAAAACTTTCGGACGCTCAGGGGATTCAACAATTCAGTAAATTTCTCAGTAGTCCTGTCCAAGAATTTCAGAAAACTTCCTCCAAGATCGGGGAACTTTCCAGAATTTCAGAAAACGTCCCAGATAAACAGGAAACTGGATTTTTTTAGCATTCGAAAAGTTAAGGAAACATTCAAAGGATTTTTCCATAAGTCTGGGGAGCTTCCTAGAACTTCCTAGATCTTTTCAGGTGATCGAGAAACTTTCCAATCGTTCCGAAAACATCCCAAAAGTTCAGGTAATTTAAGTTTTGAGAAGAACTTAAACTTCTTACTACTCGATAATTTTTCGAACCCAACCAAAACGAGAATAAACAAACCAACTACTTTTTAATCAATTTCATAGAATTTCCACCTATTTACAATCTTGGAGATCATAAAAAGTTCTTGTACGGTTTAACAACATCTCGGTAATGCTAGCTATTCCACAGAAATTCCACTGCTCTCAAGATTTTTTTTTTTTCAATTTCTCGTATGTTATTTAAATACGTCTGATATTTTGCTTTTTATCACAGAATATGTACTTGCTGGAAGTTAAAACAACTTCTGGCAAGCGAAATCTGATTTGCTAAGTTCCCGTCATTGCCAGAAAGTTGTTCCTATTCCATGGATGATCAGCAAACTTTTTGGAAGTTCATCCAAGTTTCCAGAAACGTTGATAATTTTTCGGCTATTCAATGAGCTTCTCGAAAGTTTCACCATTTCTCTTCTCGAAAGACAGCGAGCAAACTTCATGATTATCTGGAAACTTCCAATTATTTTATTCAACTGCCGAGAAGTTTAATCATTTGGCATGTTCATTATAGATATTTCCACCCAATCTTCACAGATATTCTGATGTTCATTAAATCAAATTTTTAAAGAGTGCGTTCAGTAAGAAACTAAGAAGCTCATATAAGTTCTGAAATGATGCAAAATAGATCCGGTATAAAACAAAATTTACTAACACCAGCGATGCAACAAATAAATCCAAACCACGATTTGAACCACCGTTGAAGATGCCCTTAGAAGATCTGGCTACACGGCTGTAACAGGTGAGGCCAGAAATGCACTTATCTTTCATGTGGTGGCGAATGTGTTTGAATTTTGGCGAATTGCGTTTGTAAGGGTGTTAACACACATGGTGAAAGAAGAATTTGGGCAGCTGTCCTCAATGCCGTCTGACGTTGTTTGCCGGATTACAGAGAAAAGAAAATGGTTTGGACAAATTTTGGCTAGAACCAAGAAGGAGCTACCAAATTTGACAGCATTTGTTGAAAATTGGCTCATCCTGTCGCACATAAAGATGGAGAGTATCTGGGGGTAAATCAAACTGGAAAAAGTTTGGGAGCTCAGAGATTTAGCTACGAGTGATTTATATTAACTCATCTTAACAGTCGGAAAAATAAGGCAAAAATGCGGGAAAAATTCGGGAAAAATGCGGGAATTTTTATATTAAGATTGTGTAGCCACCCTGCAATTCCGAATGTGGTTATTAAAATGCCGCTTCAACTCTTCAACATAGCCCCCAATTATTTGTCGACAGGAGAAATATATCATGCTCGACTTTTCAAGGTAAAATGGAACAAATAAGTAAATTAATTTGTACTTACAAAAAATACCCTGTAATCTTACAACCTCCTACTTCATTTTATCGAGAAGTTGCTCCATTTTCACCGTTTATTCACCGTTCTACAAACAACATAGAACTAAAACATGCGAAAGAAAACAATATGGCGCATGATAAAATACCGAGCCTCGGCTCACAACACTGCTAAACACATATTTCGGCATGATAGGCAGCTGAGGTCCGTTGAAGTTTGGTTAACGTTTGGGCTCGGCTCCTAGTGTTGTCGAAAAGTGGTTTAATAATGCAGTTACCCGATATTTCAGTTTCAAGTCATGCTGCGACTCGGCATCGTTGGATTTTTAGCCGAGTTATCAGTTAAATATGAAAATGCCGAGTGAATTCAGCTAAATGTTTAACCGAGCTCGTGAATAATTTTCAAGTGTGTAAATTGCTGGTGAATATTTTCCACTGATTGTGTGATTTTTTGTTTGAGAGTACAATCAGTGGTGGTAAATGTACATAGCAAGGATTTTTTTTCATTAGGTCGAATCTTTCAATGAGAGACTCTTTTTGATTATGTTCTCTTTCATTCATATTCCATTCACCTTTACGTTTTTCATTTTATTATTTGTAGCGTATATTAGCCAGCACTATAGTGTTGTGATCTGTGCAAAAGAATTCCTTAAAAGTTTTATAATGGTGTTATAATAATTGAAAAAGAGAATCTCTGATTGTTAGATTCGCCCTATTGAAAAAAATCCTAAACACATTACCAAGAGTTTATAGGTACAGTTTAGGCAAACACGGAGGTTAGAATATAACAAAAGGAAAATGTCGCTCTGTTTTTGCTGACATTTTAAAACAGTTTAGATAATGCGTGTGACATTATTTGATAGCTTGATTAGGAACGCACTTATTTGGTAATCATTGCTTATGAGTTGTTAGTATCCATTCTTATAATTTGATTCCATTTAATAAACATCCTGTGTATGCAGTAATAAGCCAGGAATAAACAATGTTCTAAGTGGCATAAAGCTATGTTGCAACTGTTTAAAACCGGTAGCTGATGGCAGCAAAAATGTTTCGTCGCCTGTTAAAAAAAACAGAACAAAAATGTCATGACATTTTCTACCATAACGGTTTACTTTTGCGTGTGTTAAATTTGAACGTAATGAAAAATGTTAAATGTTGTGGAAATAACATCAAATTACAGTACATTTACCACCACTGGCCCCGGCAATCTCTCTTTCGGTGGATTTTACGTAAATAAAAAATCGCAGTAGAACAAGCAGCCAACCATATACGTAACTAGGGTAACCGTTCTGCCATTCAACGCATAGTTGTCCCACGGGCTATGCAATTTAAATGGACGGTGGAATAATAATCGATTTCTTACGATAATAATGTTTCTTTACCTTCAAGAACCAATGCAAAATTTAAATCCAAACTCAGTCGTGCATCAGTCTTTTGATTTCGAGTAGGATTCATCACGAAGAACCATGCGTCAAAATATTAAGTGTAATGTTAATATCTCAAGTCTCACTTGAGGAACAAATAAACTTACTGCCAATTTGTATAACTTTATGGAATCATTCAATCATCAGACAGTTGAAGTATGACTACCAAAACAATATTCAGTGAATCAAGGACCTTCAATTCATCAGATTAGTTCTAACTTGTGCCGAAAGGATGGCGCCTCAGATACCTCCTCGTATTTCTTCATCTTCTTCTCAGACTATTGAACTATGTCATTTAAGTGTGCCAATTAACGATCCCGGTTTGCGATTAATTTCAAACTTTGTAGGGCGTTCCAAGTTGGCTTCAGTTGCCTGAATATTCAAGGATTTACGAACAGAAGGCTTGGTTCAAAAATTGAAAAAATGGTTGAAAAAACTGATTTGAGAATCGATAACAATCTGGATTTGTTACTTTATAACTGCCGCATTTTTATTAGCCGGCCCTAGTTTCTGTTAGACATTTGTAATTAATCTAATCTCATATTTTCAACCTTAATTTTTAGATTTTTTATGCTTTCTACTACATAATGTCATCAAAATGTTGTTTAAGGTTTCAATTTGAACTTCAGGTTTTGTCCACAAACAGACTTAACACATTGAAAAATTCGCAGTGTAAAACATTGCACTATGGTCTAGATCACGAATTTACGAGGAAACATGCTCCCAGCGCCTAAAACTTGAAACTTTACAGCAAAGTAATGTTCTACAACATGGTTTGTATCACTAAGGCCCATTTTTTTATGTTGATTAAAATTAGGGTGGTCCCCATTTTCACGGAAATACGAAAACTAACTTTTTTATTTGCAGAAATAGATGTTTACATTCTTGGGCAAAGTTGTAGCGCAAAACATTTCATGGCATTTTCATAAATACATTTTTGTAGCTTGAAAATTGACCGATTTAGAGCAGTTTTTCTTCATCAACTTAGGGTGTACCATAAAAAAAAAAGGTTTTTTTGCCCTAACATTTTTATTCACATTCCCACCGTAAAGTTGTGTTGCGACGAGTTTTAGAACTTTCAAAGTCGTGTACTTTGGTATACAAACTTCCATCCAGTTATTGAAGTTTTTCTTTTAAGACCATCCCAGATTCAAATGTAATTTTCCCAAGATACAGAAATAACATATCTCTAGTTTTCACATATGTTAAACAATATAAATTGCACTTTCAAATGAAGTCTTTAATTTTTATTTTGTTTGCTTCAATCATAGAAATCAACATTTGGAAAGGGCGTATTTTTTTAGATAAGCATCAATAACTATTGATTGGTTAAAGCTAGTGGCAAAGTTTGTATACCAAAGTACGCGTATTTAAAAGTTCTATAACTCGTCGGAACACAACTTTACGGCGGGAATTGAAATCAAAAAGTAAGGGCAAAACAATCATTTTTTTATGGTACACCCTAAGTTGATGAGGAAAAATTGCTCTAAATTGGTCTATTTTTAAGCTACAAGAAAGTTTATATATGAAAATGCCATGAAATTTTTTGCGCTACAACTTTGCCCAAGAATGTAAATGTCTATTTCTGCAAATAAAAAAGTTAGTTTTTGTATTTCCGTGAAAATGGGGACCACCCTAATTTTAATCAACATAAAAAATGGGCCTTAGTGTACAAACCATGTTGTAGAACATTACTTTGCTGTAAAGTTTCAGGTTTAGGCGCTGGGAGCATGTTTCCTCGTAAATTCGTGATCTGGACCATAGTGCATTGTTGTGAAAAGTGCATCTGTTGAGGACAATGAGGTCAATGTTTGACCACCCGAGGTTGCCACTCAGTTTTTGCCAGATCAGCTGTTATTAGAGTTGAACTCCTTCACATTTTGCAGCTTCTTGGGGTCAACGCTCGATGCATCTGGAATTACTTGGATCGTTTGGTGCTACAGGAAAAGTAACTGTAGATACCTCGCATCATGGAAGCACCCTTAGCAGCACACATGCTGCAAGTCAGCTGTTACAACTGGTTTGCAACTTATTTTAGACTAAATCAAGTTACCCCATCCATTTTTAACGGTTGCGTGCTGTTTGAGACATGTACAATGGCAGCTTTCCGCATGCGTAGTTCGCACAAAGAGCCTAAGGGCCTGTTTATAAGCCACGTAGACTCATTTTTGAAAATGACTTATGTGAAAAACATTTCCTGTTGATAAGATGTATAACGGTACCCCCATAACATATGTGAAAAAGTCGTTTTTGGATACATCAATTTCAAAAAATACGTATTTCTGTGAAAATTTAGGTAGTATATTAAAAGTTTCACCACATAGCTGAAACAATATAGGAAATACATAATATGGACATGATTTTTTTTTGTCCGCTGGCTTAATTTTTGCACCGATATTTCATCATGGCTTTCTGGCCACTGCTAAAAACAATCATGTTGATATGCTATCTAAATTTTTCATCATAATACGGATTTTTGAAATGGGTTTGTCCAAAATCGGCTTTTTCTCATATTTTATGAAAACATCAAATTTAAGAATCTTGTCAACATGAAATTTTGTTCGCGATAAGGTTTATACACTGGTTATAGTGTTGTCAAATATTCAACTGAAAGTATTGATAATTGATAATGTTACAGAAGGTTTGGCTCATGGTTTTGTTTTGGTTACCGAGTGTATCTTTTTTCCACCATCTGAAATTTACCAGCTGTCATTGGAGCCAGCAGTCTGTAAGCCCACTTGATGTCAGTTTTAATACTAACTCATTTTTAACACAGGACTGAAGCGGCTATCATCCACAAACAACAATCGTGAAGCCGAAAACTTGGTGCTGCCTGTGGTGCTAATTTGACAGCTCAGTTTCGCGAAGGCTATGGTGCAACAAACACAATATCGCGGCGGAAGTTGTTGTGCCTTCTGTTAATTAGATTGGAGAGAAAATCTTCCGTGTTGTTAGTGCAGTGCGATAGTATTTTTTTCATTGCTTATCAGCCAGGTGTTATATCGTTTTGTCTAAATTAATGAGTACTAGTAGTATAAGTAGTTTAATAATTAATACTTTTCAACACTTGATTCAGAGGAACGATCTTGAAACTGAGTCATTTGGTTTAGTCATTACATGCTCTGCCAATTAGAGTTTAGCAAATCAATAAATATACATTAAAACGGAAAGATCTTGTTATTGGTGTAAAATCTTTTTACAGTGCATACATATCTCAACCAGAGATGGCATTTCTAGCACTAATGTTACGCCGGTACGTGAGATTTTTACTTTCACAGAGTATTCTATTCGGTGAAAAATGAGGAGGAGTGAATCACACTCTCTTTTAAACGATCGCGCCTTACGTTCTCTCATCTGGTTTCGCCCATGCCGCCTGCGATCACCGCCGCGTACACTGGGCGAGGACGCACCGCCAGTGCTCTTTCTGTGATTCGCTGGTGTGATTGAAAGTTAAAACATCGTGGGAGTTGCAGAAAATGTTCGAAAGAAACGGGAAGAAACATTATTCTTTCTTCCTGTGTTAGGTAGCGTCAAAGCGAATTTGCAATCACTGCTGTGGAGATATTGGCAGAACAATCCAGACGCCAGTGAGCTAACTGGGGCGCACGCGTCAGGGAATTTAACTGCATTCGCTTGTAAATTTGATAGCTCTTATTCTCACTTCATAGAGCGATCGAGTGTAGTGTGAATAAAAATTATTTTTTTCACTCACATGCCAACCGCATGCAAACACGGGAGTAAATATAAAGAAGAGAGAAGAGTTCTCGTTGAGGGGGGGAAGAGTGTGTGGCAAATTTTAAAATCTCTCACTACCACACTGAGGATATGGACATCACTGATCTCAACTTTTTTACTTCTTTAGAAAGGTTCTTAAGCGGCTTTTTATTTCAAATCAATTGTCAGTATATTTGTTTAATTGTACTCCATCATGCTTTATAAAAGGGTAAATTCGTTTTTTACAGTGAGGTTAGCCACGATGTTCATACTAGACGAATATGTTTCCTAACAGCGGCACATCGATTTTCAACTGTACCGCGTGTGGCACACTGAGGCACACTTTTGACAGTTGAGTTTATTGACATATGAAACCACCAACCCTGTACTGCTCTAGTTGCCGGGCTCAGCAGAAAATAACAATTTGGGCTGTCAATACATCGGCACCTTCGGGTACATTACGGGAACTCCTAGAACATTGCAACGCTTGTTGACATACTAAAAAAAAAGCACAGGAGAAAAAGTGTGCTGAGCGATCCACCCTTGTTTATGGCTGAGACGGACCTTGTGGGAAGTACACTTATCGTTTTCGAATTGACACAGGCCTATTCGAATTTCTTAGTGTCATAATCACTCGAAGCAATATTCGAAACATTCCCAAACTGTTCTTATTTCACAACGTTCAGAATGCTGCCTCAGAGTGCTTGTTCTACCATTATACAAGATATTAGGGTTTTCGTACAACAATCCATTCTGAACCGGAGCTAAAATGTAAAATCAGTTTACTAGCGCCACACTAAAAATGGCAGGACTGTGTTGAACTAATGGCTCAAACACAATGGTAATTGAACCGAACGGCAAAGTTTAATTGTTTCAGGTTGAAAACAGGCTAGTTCCAAGCTGATTCTAATTGACATATCGTGTCATTTGCTACAACTGTCAAACTTGCTGCTCTGCTACCTGCTCTGCTATCATTGTGTTTGGGCGGTAACGCTTTCTTCAGTTCTCTGATTTTTACAGCCATATCTCTCGATCAGATTTTTGTTATACATCTGTCGCTCTGACCACAGTAGTCAAGTGGTAAAGTATCTGCTTGAAAGGAAGGTGGTTTTAAGTGAAATTCCAGGCCGATATTTCATCACTTTGTCATTCGTGTTACTATCTTCGAATGTTGTTTGTGTTTTCAGCAGATGGTAGAATTTAGAACTCAACACTTGCAAGAAATAATCAGGGATGTCACCATGTTCACCAAGCTATGCTTTAGTAAAATTGTTGGTGACACCAACTCTGGGTGGTTCAGGGGATGACATGACTGTTAAATTTCGTATCGACTGCTTTGATTTTGATTCATAACCCTATCCCCGGGACATCCAACCAGAATTCAAAATCCATCCAAAATGCTTGAAGTAGTCACAAATTACTTGCTTTTGAAAATAGGTTTGATACATCACATGGGATCACATGGGGTTTTGTTCAGGAAGAAAAGAAACTACATCCCCGGAGCATATTCATGTGGTTTCAAGATGGTCAAAAATGCTTCCAAATAGCCACCAATGACTTGCTTTCGGAAAAATCATGAAGTTTGATACGTCACATAGTACCCTTCCGAACATAGGTAAGGTGCTCCCAGAGTGGCACAGTATGTTGGTTGGTTTGCTCTGACACCTTTACCAAAAAATGTTGTCAAAATGTTTAAATAAGCAATTTTACAAAAATTTGTTAACTTTGCCCTGAAAAAATGACCTACTACCCCAATGAATTGTGGAACGTCGCCGAAACCATATTTTGATCCAATTGTGGTTATAGAAAAAATATGAAATTTGATATAATGGAACTTAGAACACCAAAATCGGTTGATATTTGGCCCAGTTAGAGTCGACTAAATAAATAAATGTTGTAACAAAACTATGTTAATAATGCAAATATAATTCTATTCCGAATTAAAAGTGCAAAAAGGCATTTACTCAGAGAGCGAGAAAAATATTTCTTCGTCCTATTTGACTCGATATTTTGAGTAAGCATCAGACGTGTGATCGTTTATACTAAGTTCGTGGGGAAAATGTCGCTAACTACAGTGCGTGATTCGTTTAGCTGCACAAGGGTTTTGCTTGGTTTGAAATCAATGAATGTTAAATCGTTCCATTTTTCAATCTTTTTTTATTTATCTCTAGCTATAAAAGTAAATATGATTTCTTCAAAAATAGTTCCTCTTATGTAGTTAAAATCAAAATTGTTTAGCCGCACTTCAAGTCCTCTTCAGTAAAATTAGTGTTGCTTGCAAATTATTGTTGATTCAGTACTTTGTAGCTCCTCCTTTGTTCTTGATGATCAAAAGATTCTCTTCTGGGCATCGTGGAAACCAGCTTCCTTGATAGTTTCTTGGTCGATTTGTTCCCAGCACTCCTTGCGATGCATGCCTTCAACTCATATTCACGGTGTTGACTGGCGTCCATTTGCGTAAACCTCGATGCCAGTATGTCCCAACGGTTCTCACAGGGCTGCAATCTGGACTACATGCTGGCCATCCAAGAACGGTGATTTCTTTCGACTAAAAAGTTCATTTTTGTGGAGATCCAGCAGATGGCACTGGAATCATGCGAGGAAAATCCACCATTACAGTTCCTCCTCCAAAATTTCCTGGATCGGGCTACCTTTATTCCTCAAATCGTGCCAATAACGACCGTAGCAGTCTGGGCCGTCGAGCTTTAAAACTTTTCTCATCAGAAAATATGGCCTGGCGCCATCGGTCAGTCAAGGACATATGATTCTGTGCGAATTGTAGTCGGTTTGATTTGTGCTCGCTTCAAATCTGAATTTAGGCTTTTGTTTTGTCCATTTGATGTTCGGGCACACATTCAAAACGCGGCTAACGGTACTTTTGTGCACTGGAAGATCGTTTGGCAATAATTTGGCGAAAAATCAAGTGATTTTTGGTAGCTTCCTCTCGGATTTGTCCTTTTTGCCGAGCTGTTAGTTTGAATTCCCCTTTACCCGCTTTCTTAATCCTACATATCTCAGCGGGATTGTTTCGATAATTCTGAACAACCTTTTCGAATCTATTGATTTTCACGATAACTGAGACCAGTATCCGAGAGAACCTTGATTTGGCCTTTCTGCCCTCGTTCAATCGTTTTGCCTTACCATACCTAGACAAATTAACTCTTTATTGCGAAATGCTACACAGTACACAACAACGAAAATACTCACTAAGGTGCAGAAACAGCAGAAACTATTGAGCAAACTTAAGAGCTTTAAAAACGCGACAAAGGTGACTGCGTTCAAACGTTTGCAAACGCAAAGGAAGTAGGAAATATGGCGATATGTCTTCTACGACAAGTAAACTGCGCTAGAAAGCCGTTATTGCGTGTAAGCAAGGCAATGGTTCTCACTACTACATGCATATCATATTTGATTTGTTGCACTGATAGAAAAAAGCTCCCGTCAAAATTTTATAAATGCGGCTAAACGATTGCAATGCACTGTATTCACATTTTTTGTTAGTAGAATCCAGCTCAGCTCCTCGGTTTCAGCCAGCGGCTGATTCGATCAGCTCTTCACTTTCAATTAGTTCCATTCAGGAGGAGACTTTGCTGCGTCATATTCCCACGAAGAAGCAAGTAAAAGCAGCCATGGAAAATGCCCACTTTTTCCTCGCCTAGAATTAGCGTTCCGCGAGCAATGTAAAATTCTGCAGGGATAATAAATTACGACATGATTTATTTATCCCATTCAGGGAAAGCATAATGATAAATTCCTTCATTTGTTTTAATGAATGGGCCTTATCGTGTAACGCTTTTCTGTCCACGGTGAGCTCCGATGATGGCGATGGCGACGGTGACGGCTCGATGGCTTTGCATATCACATTTCAGGGCGCGCTCTATTGCTCGTTAAAATGGCCGGAATGGGCGTCGGAAGGGTGGAAGGAAGCGGGTGTCTCGGCGGCGCTGAAACGCGTTGGATAGCCAGAGCCGATTAGAGGCCGCGCGTGGTAGCATTGAAAGTCACGCGATAAGATTTAATGCATCATGTTCGTGAGCTTTTCGGAAGTTGAAGATGAGAAATTATGCCAATTTGGATTGGTCAGTAAACGATATTCCTTCGTCCTCCACGGAGCAGATTTAAGGACCATAATTGTAACATATACTTTTTATGGCGTCTGCATAGTAGAACCGTAAAAGTGATTTATTATCGGACCTCCATCCGTCCGGCGGTCGGGGGTTATGGTATATCGGTCTGTGGAGGGGAAGTCCGGTACAATTTGTCTCTGCACTTGTTTTCTCCTCGCATTTCAGAAGCGTTACCGCTGCTGATGCTGCTAATAGAGTCATCACTGCGATGGTCGTTAATCCCTCTTGTGTAAGGTCACGTTCTTTCCGAGTGTATTTGTGTGTGCATTTGGATGAAATAAGATGACGACATAACGATTACTGATGCCAACTTGTGTCCTCCTTCCAGCACGACCGAGGTCGGAAGAACGAGATTGATGAGAAAATCCCGCGAGGAAATCCTCTCGCTAATAGCGCACCAATGACGGCAGTCAACTACATCTTACCGTAATACCAAGTTTGACGGCGGATAGAGCATCGGAACATTCGTCTGGAGGTGAGTCTGACTTTATGATTATGGCACTCTCGAGATGATGAATTGTCATTGCACGTTGCAGGTTCAGAGAATCAAATTGATGACGACTCGGCATGTAACGAAAACTACAACGGGGAATCGAACTGTTCTGCATGGAGAACATCGATGTGTCCAATTTCCTGAATCTTCACTCCCTGGGGAATCATGAGATTTTCTGCCTGGCCTATGTATTCACTTATCGGTGAGTGGATCAATTTCGCAGTTCCGGAGGATAATCTACATGTGTCCATTTCCATCCACAGAGATTTCACCGGTGGTACCTTGGTCTGGCGTGGGTCGCATCCGCCTCCGGTGCTTCCAAAATTGCAGAAAAGTACAAGACTCCACCGAAACGGTCGCCGGGTTGTATCAAAGCACCAAACGTCTTTGAACACGGGTATCATCACCTTCGTTAACTACAACAGTCGGGTCCCACCGAAGGTGTCTCAGCTGACGCTGGCCCACGAAATTGGCCACTGGTTCACCGGTAAGCTTGCTAACTTGTGCAACTCTGAAGATTGAATAATCATGAGGGTCTTTAATTTCCTCAACAGCACGACTATCCTGGCTGAGTGCCGCCCTGGAGGCATCAACGGAAATCACATCATGTTCGCCAGTGCGACCAGCGGAGATCGTCCAAACACAGTAATTTTCCACCTTGGTTCCTCCGTACGGAACATCCTCGAACGTGCTGATGCGATCGAGGACAGTAAGAAGCGAATTGCTTCCAAGCCTCAGAGTGGTGCTTGCGGCAATAAAATTGTTGAAATTGGTGAGGAGTGCGATTGCGGGTTCAACGACGAGGAGTGTGCCGGACAAATGCTGCTATCCGCGAGTGATCAGCGAGGTGGACTCTGGGGCGAATGCTACGGCTAAGGGCTGTACGAGAAGAGCCCGGACTCAGTGCAGTCCGGCTTCAGGGACCATGCTGTGATAGCAATAGTTGCAAGTTCGTCTCTAGCTTTGCCAATATAACGTGTAAGGAAGAAACGGAGTGTTCCTGAGTTCGACGTAACGGAACGACCGTCGAGTGTCCGAACCGAAACCGCGTGACGATAAGACCGGGCGCAATAATGGTACGGTCGCGGAGTTCGCGTTTGGTAATTTAAAACGGTACTAACTAGTTTCTTCTATCCAACAGGAACTCAATCCTGCATCAAGGGTGAATGTGCCGGTCTGATTTGCCTTCTGTGGAATATGTCTGAGTGCTTTCATTTCCAACATCATCCCGAACATTGACAAGCGGAAACTGTGCGAACTTGCCTGTCAGAATGGTAACGACACTAACACGTGTCGCAGCACCAGTGAGTTTGCTCATTCCCATGGCCTGCCGGATGGATAAATTAGTTTACGCCCCGGATCACCCTGTGATAACTTCCAAGTAAGACAATGGAATAATTCACCAATCGATTCTTATAACAATTCTCATTTAGGATACCGTACGTATTTTTAAATGCCGCGCCGTCGACGCCGGCTGTCCGCTGGTGAAGCTGAAAATCTCCTGTTCAACAGGCAGACGCTGCAAACCGTGGCCCAGTGGGGTGACGGAAAATTGTACATGGTGTGTCTATTTGGTATCATCTTCGTGATCTTCGCGGGCATGTTCATCAAGGTTGTGCCGTGTAATAATGCCCAGTTCGGTTCCGGAAGAAACCACCGGCACGGCGAATCACCGATACGTTGCGGGCGGCCTATGAACACCCTAAGACGAATGGTGAGTTCAGTAGTCTACCGTTTTGAAGCCTCTTACAATCTGACTTTTTGATTCAGCGTCATCATCACAATGGCTATGGGCCACGAAGCGTTCCAGCGTACAATGATCGGTCCCGCAGTGGTGGGGGCGGCGGTGGCGGTGCCGGTAGAAGTCGAGGCACTAGCGGAGGAGGTGACGGTCACGGCGAACGTCGCAGTGGGCACCCGTCCGCGACAGCTGCCGCTCGTCCGGCCAACAGTAGTAGTTCCAGAGTGCCAGCGCATAAGGCGGTGAGGCAGAGGCCAACAATACCATCCACCGAAAGGTGTGTCTACCAAGAGTTGTTTTTTGGGGTTAATATTTTCTCGCTATTATCTCTTATCGTTGAAGTTGTTCTATTGAAGAAGTAAATCCACCACTTTCTTGAACTCCTCCTGCGCCCCCTCTTTTCAACTAGGATTTTTCGCTTTTATCGTTGAAAATAATCACCCTTTTATTTATTATATCATTTTTAGCCGTTCATAAGAGAAACGACACGCCAGCAAGCATAGAACCAAATCGTAGAGCTTAAATCCGGTTAGGCCAAATTACACCCAAAATAACACTCCCACACAAAAGAACTCCTCACTACAAAGCAAACAAAAAAACAAAACAAAAAAAATCGCAAAACAACCCATACTAGCTTACGGTTACGCTTCAGTAAGAACAAAAAGAATCAGTGTTAATAGCCAACAAATTGAAACTTCATTATAGGATTTAACCTACTAGGACCAAAAGACGAACCGTGATTTGATTTCGTCTATGGTTGGTTATGCTTTGCTGTTTTTATCCCCGACCCAAAGTAGTAAGCACTGCTTCCTTCTTTTTCGAACAAACATTTTCGACCAACAAAATTTATAAACTAACCCACCCAACTGTACAGAATTGGCATTCGTACTGTCCGACACCTGTTTTTAAGTTTAGTTTTGATTTGTACCAATTATTGCGCACCTTATTGCAGTTGCTGCCGCATAAGTTCCTGTATCCTTTGTATTCTCGATAGTAAGTTGCCCAGGTACAGTTTTGCTTTTTTTTTTTCTCACTAGATCTATCTTTCTTTGATTTCATCCGATTTTGGAACATCTTTCAAAATTCTCAAACGTCTGTCTATGAGTGCACCCATTGCTGGCGGAAAATCATAGAATCAACACGTTCCATCATAGCGTTCATCTTCAACTGAACTTCCTCCATAGATAGAACATATCTTTCAGTGTTATTCAAGTTGTAGTTGGCGTTTTGGTGACTAATATCCATCTACCGTTGGTTTTCTTTGTTATTTGGTTTTTTGGTTTTCCATTTTCATAACCTTAGTTGAGTAATCTGTCGTTGGTTGTGTTTTGTATTAAGTATATCGTGCGTGCGCGGTTTTGTGTATCCCTCGATTGGAATTTGAAATCCTTAGATTGGACGTTGATAACCCTAAAAATTGTATATGTAAATTGAAACTTGATACTCGAAACATAAAAACACGGGGGTTTGGGATGAACGAATATATTAGATTTGTTTTGGCGTTGAAGTTAACTTTATCAGTAATTTATTGCTATAGATCGAAGAAGTAAGAGTACGGCAGGTTGTGAAACTGAAAGATGCAAGTCGGTGCATGCTAAAAATAAACCCAACAGCAGGATATAATTTCTCTTTGCTAGAACCAGATCAAGTAATAAGGTCGCGATAGGTCGCTTGCATTTTTCAATTTCACAACCTGCCGTACTCTAACGGAACTATCAATACTTTCTCTTCATTTCTTCGTTCTAGCAATAAATTACTGTCTCCTAATTACTCCTAGATACTCTCCTGTTGATGGGAAATTATCTGCTTCTGAAAAATTGTCTTATCAATCAGTTTAAAGGCTGTTAGCTCTCCGGCAACACAACTTATTTACTTATGCTGGCCGCTCCTGCAAAGCTCCTCCACATTTTCAAGTTCTTGCTCCACTTCTTGGTCTAACTCCTTTTAGCTCGTTGCTCAACTCTGCGTCTTGATTTGGCCGGGTTCGAGGCATATACCCATTTTGCGGGAGAGTCCTGCTTATTGTTCCCTTCCAGCTTTAACGACTTGAATAGTTAAAATATATCAATGTAATCAATTGAATTCCAAAATTTAAAATAAAAAAACAGTGCACTTAACTGGAGAACTGATAAATATTGAAATCTCGAGTTCTTTTTCAAATTGACGTAAGTCGCAAAATGTAAACAAACGCGTTGTTCATGGCATGTTATTTCAAAATCATGTATATATACTCATATTAGATAAACTTGTTGATCGATTATTCTTGAAAGTTTTAACTAACTTTTTCAAAACGGTGTAACATCCCTTGTGTACTTTTTAGGAATAATGTATATACGTCGCTTGCGAAACATTTGTTATATCATTTGAATTCCTCTTACCGACACGTTAGAAGAAGGCTTTATACCACAAGGTAAACAATTGAGATTTTTTTTTACTAAAAATTAATTTATTTTAGAAAAATATGTTTACTATGTTTTGTTGCAGAAAAAAAATATCTTTTACCAATGAGCCGATCGATACAATTCAATTGGGATAAACATCATGATGTAACATATTTTGATAGACCACACCTCGAGTCTTTCAGCGGTCATAATTTCAAATTATCTCATTATCAAATCGTTCAAACCCTTTTATTTGAAGGATTTGATAAATGAGGTGATTTGAAATTAGATATATTTTATTCTTTACGTTTATCTTGTCACCAGGCCCATGATTTCTGTGTGTTGGATTATGTAATTTTAGATAAGGATTTATGGATTTAGATCGTGTGAAATAAACTTGCTTTGTAATAAACAACATTACGGTCATCTGATCAACTCTCTTTCAAAATCAAGCAAAATTCGAATGAGTAAATATTACAAGATGATATTTTCAAGTAATGTAAATTTTAAAACTCATTTGATTTTCAAGATATTTGCATGCTCATATGAAAATAGAATGAATGCATGAAAAAGGATTGAAAATAACAGACCAGTTTTAACTTTGTATACTCCGGTTTTCTCAGCGTCTTGAACATGGTAGACTTAGTATGGGGGTGAAGTTTACCAGACCTCAGGGTGTTGTCTAGTTCATAGTGAGCACGACTTATGGTAATAATGCGTCTTCGAATTGCTTCTCTGCCGTTGCTATCTAACGTCACCCGTGATTGAGGGACGCATGACCCGAAGGGTTAAAGTCCCTCTTCCAAACAAGAGATAGATATATCGATGGGTCACCAGTGATCCGAAGTACCCAACTTATCCATCATCCATCATCTCCGATTGTCGATTATCATGGTACTGTTTTTGCGAGCTCTCTTGATTCCTCCTGCCAACAAATACTTGTTTTTCGTCGTTTTCAGATCTAATGCAAACCCTGTTTAACTTTTCATCTTGATGCTGATCAGCAAACGCTTGCAACATTTTTCCGACAAGGTGTATGAAAGTTAAGAAGAAGAACTGTTATTGAAAATCGTTCCCCACTTGTTGAAATTCGCACATTTCATAACACCTTCTAGTGAAATATTAAACAGCAGGACAAAAGACTATCGCCTATTATTGCCTGCAAACATAAATCGGAACAATCCATTGAAGCAGCACACAGCTTCCCAGCCAAACGATGATCTATCTACACTGAACCTTTCGAGTTCTACAGCTCTCTCGTGGAGATGCTCTCGAATCTATCACCTGTCGATTAAAACACCTGTTTATTATATTTTAAAAGATTTGTTTGAAATACATAAGCTTGGCGTTTTTTCCGTTGATTACAATTCCTCTAAACAAAATCACTAGAACTTTGCATTATTCAGCTGTTACACAGAAATTAGATAAATACAGCAAAATGGAATATATATTGTTTTCTGTGTTGTTCTGTTAATCGAAGAAAGAGTCAAAATTCAAAATGCGTAATTCAATACTTTCTTCTTATTGGCAAAGACATATAAGTAAGAGATTAGATAACTTTTATTTCCTCTAATGTTATTTATTTTTTGGCAGATATGCGTATTTCAGTGTTTAGTACCTGATTACGCCTGGATGTCATAGATTTCGCAACATTAGTGAAATTAAAAGGTATTTATTCTCTTATTTATCGGTCTTTAGAGGTATTCCAATATTCAAGCTCCTCAACTAAACCACTCTAATGGCTGTTATGCATAGTCCTGTCAATAAAATATGAAAAAATCTTTCATCATTCGTCGTTGCGGTTCATACAACGCACAATAATAATTCCGAAGGAGTAAGAACAATGTTGGCGCTATGTTAGGCCGATACAAATAATTTGTTTAGTCGAAACTTTTGGATGGCAAAAACAAACAAGTATTGGGAGAAACGATTTTTAATGGTTATTTGCTTGTTTTCAATAGTTTAACCTGAAAATTGACTGAATTTTTGGATAGTACAACTATTTTTTCAATAGTGTCTTTACTTTTTCAACAGGACTTTTGTTTCCGTTTGCGCTAACGATCTCGGACATAAAATAACTGAAATACTTATTTTCGCACATGGTTATCATTTAGATCATTGAGCATTCTAGATCTTTAACCGTTACCTTGTGTTTAACTCTGTTGCCATAACGGCACCCTTTTTTTTAATAACTATTTCAATATAACTGTATACAACCTGAGCAAATTCTAGCAACTTGTCGGTGTTCTTTTTTAAAACTACAAAATATGATATTTTTTCTAACCGCTGAACGTATGGAGTAATGTTGTGCAACTATTTGCTTTGAAATTCCATAGTGTTCGGAATATGAAGTCTGAATGTCTGAAACTACAATCTTCAAAGCCTAATTAATCGTTTTAAGATCCAAAAGACATTAAAAAGTTCCAAAATGTTATAAAACTGTTACATGAAGAATAGTTCTTTGGGAAATCTATTACCACAGATAACAGACATCCAAACTGGAGTGCCCTCCGTGTGTACATTTCTGTAACAGTTATTTTAAAAGTACAGCTCTTTTCCGTTAGTTTCGGTGAATCTTGTGTTGATGTCTGTCAATTTTAGTTTGGTGAAACCTAGACTAGGCAGCGCTGATATTTCATCGGTTTGCTTTTAAAAATTTACACAGTAAATTGGAAAAAAATGTCGAGCGTTGGATGTCTGATCTTTGTGCTATTACTGTAATTGTTATATTGGAATAATTCATGAAGACTGACCTGTTAAACAGTCGAGCAACGGGTACATGAAATAACGCATCAAAAGCTTTATCCAATTATGATAATCGGCGAACTCTGTTGCCTTGGTAAAATACAGATTTTTATGCAAAATGTTCTTCCCAAGGTCACACCAATGCAAAAGGATTACTCGTTTTGACTGCTTCCAGACGTAACCGTCGAAGAAAAACACAATAGTAGTTGAGTAGTTGAGTCAATAAATTTGAGTAAATGTGACTGGTACAGACAAGTCGACAAATCAAAAACATCGACTCAAATCAGAGAGAAATTACGCAATGAAAGGTTTTAACTCCCGTCTGACCCAACAGAATGACTTCATTTAAACACCATTTGGTCATAAAAATTTACGAAATTTTTACATTAGCATTTCAATTAAGTGCAATCAGTATAAGTAATTCAATTTTTAACTTAAAAATGACCTACTTTTGTGTCCTAAAAACGGTTAACAAATTGTTCTTCTTTTTTTTTGTTGGTGTCTGATTGTTTCCTCACGATTGCGCGTCAGACACGCAAATTATCGCCTGCGTTTGCTCATCTACAAACCAGCAGAAAGAGTGACCACCGCGTGGGTGGCATCTGCTTCCGCAAGCCAAACCGCAATCAGAAACCTCCCAGCGGAAAACGATGCTTGTGAACCGTACGTGACGAATGTGCAGTATGTAGAAAATTTAATAAGAAAGTAAAACTAAAATAACGAAAAAGTTTTAATATTAACCAAACATCAAATATGTATGAATTAGTTATAATTAGTTAGTAGTATACATTAGATGGTACCGTAATTACTGTACACCGACACGTTCCTACGTGAACGTTCCGCGATATTCCTACCTCTATTTTTTTGTGAAGACTGCTTACAGATAAATCTGTATATGTGACATTCCTGGTTGGACCTCTAAAAAGTTGAGAGCGAACCTCATGGATGTTGGGTTGGTTCCAGATCCGACATAAAACCTAAAAAACGTGTTGACAGCTTTTAGGGCGGACCTAAGGCGAACCCAGTTCTGCACTAGCAATTCGTGGCGGATTTGTGGCAACTGCTAGCATATCAAAATATCACGCTGACGTTTGCCACACGCCACCCGATATTGACATGATAATTTGACGTGCAATAAGATGCCATATCGTGGCACTTCATCTCGCATAATTTCTGCACAAAAATGTACAGATTCGCAAGTTGTTAGTTGCTAGTTATGGAATTTTACACACGGCTGAGTTTAGCCATTTCTGGGTAAGTTTTCTTTAGGACGGATTGAGTGATTATGGACTCAGAAATGAGTAGCTTTAGAATAGCGTGTACATACTATCCTACTCTGAGAATAATTCCATGATTGTACCGTTGAACGGACAATTAAATCATGTTCAAGATAACTATTGCATAAAATGCTTGCAATAACCATGAAAATGGTCGAATTTACCACGTTCGTGGTATTTTTGACTAATGTCATGGTAACAACGACTATTCGAACATAAGAGTAAGTGTTGAATCAACAATAATTAATTTTAAAGGTTATTTTGACCATGATCATAGTCGGTTTAAAATCACTATACTGCCATAGTCATCATAACCTCCAAATAATGGTAATATTTACTATCAACCTTTACTCTGTGTAAGCGTTGGAGAACGTTAACAAATTACACTCAGAAGATTTCAACATATACCTCTCCCTCTTCCCCTGTCGAAAAAAAAAATTAAGAATCCTCTCTCCCTCCCTAAACATAGAAGTAATTTATAGCATTTTCTGGGTTGACAGATCTTAACATATGGCAAACCACCTCCCCTCTTATCGCCATTTTACCTGTCATGACATTTTTATCGATCAAAAGCAATTGCAGTACACAACCCTGAAATTTATAGCGTGTTGAGCAACGATGACGTTTGTGAACACATGCATAATTGTCAGCTAAAAGTCCAACATGTCTGTTAAAGTATATTTCAGAACGGATCCGTCTTAAAAGCAAACATATGTGTTTCTACAGACCATTGTCTTTGACATTAATAGAAATGTTAAGATAGAAAACGCTAGTGGATACCACGGGTTAGTTTAAAACTGACAGGAAATATCCCTTTTAAGGTTTGTTCGCGACACCCCTAAATACGTATATTTCTGGAAATGTTTCATCAAATGCGCGAAATATTTCGTAGGCTGATGAACGTATGTCTGTTAATAGTGTAAACTCATTTTTTGGTGATACTACAAGCTTCTAAATCGAATATGGCGTCGAAAGAAGAGAAAGTGCGAAAAGCAATTATCCTGCTTGGACCATCGGACGTTGCGGACGCAAGTTGGTGAGTAGCGGCAACGTTAAGTCATGTTTCCGGCGGTGCCATCGGCGGAACCACACATTGGCGATCCTGGCAGGAGCTGGAGTTTCCTGATTAGAGCTGGTAAATCTTACGGCCATCATGTGACAATGAAAAAACGGGCTGTCTTACTGTCGCGAGAAGAAATGAACTATCATGAGATTTATTGTCATTCTCACACCATCATGCAGTCATGAGATTTTGTCTTATTCGATTTTGTTTTGCAAATTTCTAACTAGTCTGCTCGAAATTAGCCAGGCAATAATATGTCATCGACAAAGTGGACGATTTGTTTCAAGTTTTGTTATGAAACTTACAATTATATCAATAAATATGCTTGTAATAGCGATGACCAAATCACTTTCACGTGCTGTCATGACGAAAATTTCGATGAGATTTAGAAGAAAATCTCCATTAGCGTTTCCTCGCCCGATGAGATTTTCAGACGTAGTTCGGTAAAAATCGTTGGTCATTTTTCATTGAAAATGACATTTGCCAGCCCTGCTCCTGATTGACTCTGGGGCCGATGTTAATATCATCGGTGGCTCGGATTGGACTCTCTAGAATGACCAATATCATCAGAGATTAGTTGATCTGAAGGTCATGCACACCCTGAAGAATCAAGAACTGTGGGTTTATAGGACCTCAAATCCGATGCAAATCAAACGCACATTTCGAGCGGAGGTAGAGATCGTCGGGTCGTTCAAACCGGTGGTTCAAGCGGACTTCTTGGTCGTAACTGAAGGTCGTCGTTCTTTAATAGGGCGCTCAACTGTCTGGGAAATGAACCTATTGGAGTTCGGCTTACCAGTAAACAACAGCGACTCGAATTATGCGGGGATGTTTCCCAAGATGCCGGGAGTGATAGTTAAATTCAACGTTGACAGAACAGTACCGCCAGAGAAAAACGCCTACTATAACGTGCCGGCAGCATATCGCGAAGGGGCTAGGCGTCGACTACAAGATATGGAGGCGCAGTGTATCATCGAGCGAGTCTCTGGTGCCTCTGGGTGGAAAAGCGGAATGTCCGCGGTTCCAAAGAGTTAAAACGATTTCAGATTGGTCGTTAACATGCGCCCGGAAAATAAGGCTATATAGAGGGGATACTACTCCCGCTGATAGATGAAATGTAAATCAAGCTGCACGGGGCCAAGATTTTCACGAAACTCGACTTAAGTAACGCTTACTACGACCTGGAGTTGAGTAGAGATTCCCGAGATCTGACGACGTTCCTATACACGTATACTCTACACAGTCCTGCACTCACACACAAGCCCGACACCGACACTCACACATAAGGCAAAGTCAGATCACGAGTATGAGCGCGTAGCTAAACCGTCCTCTTTCCTGCTTGGACAATCGGACGTTGCGCGGACGCAAGTTGGTGAGGAGCGGCAACGTTAAGCCATGTTTCCGCCGGTGCCATTGGCGGAACCACACAGTGGCGGCTAAAACCCGGGCTCATAAGTCGTATCGCGAATATTTGACGAAGTTTTCCTGCGTGATAATGTACGATGAAACTTATGTGCTGGAAGACTGTAAGAAGCTTCCCGGAATGTCTTATTATATTGTCACGCAACGGAACGGCGTAGAGGAGCATTTCAGGACGAAGAAAAAAGGGCAAGTTTCCCAAAAAATATTCGGTTTGACAGGCAATATGCAGCTATTATGGTTTTACCCTTTTCAAGATAGTCGATGAATATTACACCTTGCGCATCCCAAATCACGGAGGCCATAACCTTTCCCGCCGATTGTTGCGTTTTCGGGCGCTTCGGAACCCACAAGCGTTTTTGTCCATTGTAAGCAAACGCGGCACCCATCGCGCGTAGAGCTTCTTTATACCCAAAACGGAATGCATGATGTTGCCAACTCGTTCCATTGAAATGCCAAAAGCCTTAGCTAGGTATCTCAATGCCATTTTTGGATCCTCCAATACTATATCATGGATTTTATCGACGTTCTCTATTGTAGTGTCCTCATTTGGACGTCCAGAACGCGGTGCGTCAACGGTGCTTGTAGGGCCATAACGAAAATCCGCAAATCACTTATGAGTCGTTTAATCGACGGAAAATACTTATCCAGCTTGGCTTTGGTTTCGGCAGCCGTTTTCTTGCGTAGGAAATAGTATTTTATTAAAACTTGGATTTTTCTATTTAAAAAAAAAAAACTTGCTCTCGGTGTCTTCTCACTGTTGTCACTAATGAATGCGTGGAAAGAAATGGCTGAAATTTTGACAGCCATCATTCAAGGAGTGAAGCTCCCAGAAAATGGTGGACTTTGGCGATTGCCAATTCTATTTGTAGGAAATTAAAGGTACTTTTCAGGCAGCCTAGTACCGAAAGAGCCTAGTACCGAATCCACCTAACTGCCCGGAGTTGCAACGTATCAGCGGTATTTAGCTCTCGTCAAGAGAGAACTCTCTCAATATAAACAACAACTATAGAAAAGTTGCGAAAATCCCGAATGAAGAAAAAATGTATCTCGAATTGGAATAACAGCAAATTTGTTTTATTCCAATTTTAATCTGTCCAGATTTTATCGCGAACAAGCCTTAAGGCCCAGCTACAATGGGGAGCGCAACGACGCGTTGCGGCAGTTTTTGACAGTTAATCCATATATTTTATGTCAAAAACTGCCGCAACGCGCCTTTGCGCTCCCCATTGTAGCTCGGCCTTTAGTAGAATTCTGCCGTGACTTATTTTGGTATGATAGGAAATCAAGC